>CAUYPK010142219.1:0-24095 GCA_963574355.1 Loris lydekkerianus | reverse complement strand
AACAAATAACCTCATTTTTATGTGGGCAAGAAGCTTAAACAGAAACTTCTCTGATGAAGACAGGTGCATGGCCTACAAACACATGAAAAAATGCTCATCATCCTTAATCATCAGAGAAATGCAAATCAAAACCACTTTGAGATATCATCTAACTCTAGTAAGATTAGCCCACATCACAAAATCCCAAAACTACAGATATTGGTGTGGATGTGGCGAGATGGGAATACTTCTACACTGCTGGTGGGAATGCAAGCTAATATGACCTTTTGGGAAAGAAGTTTGGAGAACACTCAAGGAACTAAAAGTCGACCTACTGTTCAATCCTGCAATTCCTCTACCAGGTATATACCCAGATGATCACAAATTATTTTACAACAAAGACATTTGCACCAGAATGTTTACTGCAGCCCAATTCATAATTGCCAAGACAAGGCAACAGCCCAAGTGCCCACTGACCCATGAATGGATTAACAAATTGTGGTATATGTACACCATGGAATACTATGCAGCCATAAAAGGACAGAGACTTTACATCTTTTATGTTTAACTGGATGGAGCTAGAACATATTCTTCTTAAAAAAGTATCCCAAGAATGGAAAAAAAAAGTATCCAATGTACTCAATACTACTATGAAATCAATATATAATCATCTATATATTCATATGAATGGTATAACATAACTATAGTCCAGAAAGTAGAGGGGAAGAGGAGAGAGGGAAGGGAACATGGGGGAGGAAGGAGGGTATTTGGGGGGAACCTCACCTAATGTGCATGATGCAATGGTACATTTCGAAACTATTAAGAAATGAGTATAATTGTGATGGATGTGTTACTTAGTTCAATGCTGGCATTTCACATTGTATATCAAAGCAGTACACTGAACCCCATAAATGCATCAATGTACAAAGTTATGATTTAATAAAAAAAGACAAAGAAGATAGCTTATTTTGTATATTCTACATCTCCCTCTTCTAATTCCTAGTCCTTATTATAAACATCTGGTTTATTTAGCCATAAACTTTTTGTTTTTATTATCTCTCCTTCAATAATAATTTTTGACCTCTACATTCAGTTTTATAATAATATTCTCAAAATACAAAACAACTAATTCTGATTTTTATAACTTTATTTTTCCTTACCAGTTTTTTAATAACATAACTTTGTGATCTTTGAGTTATAACTTTTATACATTTCCTAGTTAAATAAAATATATATATTGCCATCTAAATCTTTACATACATACAATTGTCTTTGTTGACTGTCATCAAAACTAGTTACCACTGCTGTCCAGTATTAAGTTGATAACATCTTGATTTACTGTTCCTTGGGATATAATCTGTTTTTCTCTTCTAAAGATTTGAAGGGCATTTTCTTCATACTTAATGATTCTCAAATGTTTTGATTCTATATTTAGGTATTGATCTCTTTCAATTAGGTGCCTCAAATGACATGAACCTTTACAATCTTCATACTTAGGTTATTTTATTTTCTAATGCTGAAAAGTTGGGAGCAAATCACTTATTTAATAGGTATAAAAGGAAAGATCTGGGGACATTTTTTTCCAAAGGTTATTAACAACTAGATAAATAGTTACAATATTATTGATGACTGGGGAAATATGCCTAAGAACCTTGTCAGAAAGATTTTCACAGATTATTGGTGTCATGGGAAACCATTATATTTGTAGAAAGCATACATACTATAAAAATACTAACAAATTTTAACTAAGTGACCCAGCTTGTCACATAATATCTGAACATCAACTCTGAACTATGAGCAAACTGTACACATAAAATATATCACTATAATATTTTTATAGTAAGAAATATACAAAGTAACCAAAAAATTTAGCAATAAAAATGTAGTATATTTAAGTGATGAAATATGATTCACCTATTAAAAATAATGGTTACACATGGCATTATTTGAGAAACATGAAAACTTTTTTAGTACATAATGCTTTGAGAAATATGTCAAATACAGAATGGAGTATAATATGATTATAATTATGCAAATGGTAAAAATAATTGATGAAAGATTATACATGAATAAATAGTATTAACTTAGAGTGATATAGCTGAATGATTTTTTTTTTTTTTTTTGAGACAAAGCCTCAAGCTATCACCCTGGGTAGAGTGCCATTCCATCACAGCTCACAGCAACCTCCAACTCTTAGGCTCAAGCGATTCTCCTGCCTCTGCCTCCCAAGTAGCTGGGACTATAGGTGCCCACCACAATGCCCAGCTATTTTTTGGTTGCAGCTGTCATTGTTTTTTGGTGGGCCCGGGCTGGATTCAAACCCACCAGCTCAGGTGTTTGTGGCTGGCACCTTAGCTGCTTGAACCACAGGTCCTGAGCTGTGAACGGCTTTTTTTAAATATAATTTTTATAAACTTCCTGGAATATCTTATTTCTATTTATAACATAAATAATTATTATAGTTTTCTCATGTGCAGCCAGTTTTATCAATAGCTAGAAGATAACAAATATTAACTTAACTTAAAATAAACCTAATCCCTAAAATTGGAGGCTAAATAAAATATAGGTATTCCTAACTTAAAAAGAACTGATTTCAATAAGGTAACATTTTAATTTTCAGACTATGAAGAACAAGTTTTACTATTTCGGAAAGTTGAGTCCTAGAAATCATTTACATTATGCTTGGGCGTTTGCTTGTGTTGGGTACACAAGTTTATCTTTATCCACACACTCCATGCTAGTCTACCCCACTCTGTCACCTACTCAGTCTAAAGAACCAGCATCATGGACTGTTGTGTTTGGTCTGTTTTTAGCACAGAAATATCTTATATGTTCTCCACCTCCCCCCCACCCCCCCACAAAACCACGATTATCCACAGAATAGTACTCAACCGCATCATGGGCTCCCAAAGCCAAAAAGAAAATTATCAGTGAAGAAGTAACCCATAAGCACCTATAACATATAAAGTACTGAAGAGGTGATGATGTAAGATTACAGTTGATTATCTGTCATGCCTAAGAAAAAGACAGTGCACTGACTGGCTGATAATTTCTACAAAATGCTAACTTTTCACGTGAAAGCCACGAAGCATGGTAAGTATGACAAGTAATAGAAGAGAAGCAGCAACTCTTGGCTAAAAAAATGTTTTAAGTGCAAGAGAAATGCAAAAGGCCCAATAATCACAATGATGATTTCACAAAAAGTATGAAAAATAATTTAGGAAGTGGTGTTTTATTCAGTTGTTAATTTTCAGAATAGCAGTTAGGTTTCATGGCTCAGAAATCTGGCCCCTTGCATTCTATACTTAGCAGAAAAGATAGATTACAGGAAAAAGTAATTTGTTTTAATAAAGTTACTTCTAGGTGATTATCTTCACATCTGTACATGTGCCTACTATGTGTATGGGCTGTTCAAAGACATATAGATTCATTTAGATCACATGAAATTTTGAAATTTAGTGTTATTACCTCTTCAAATGGTTACTATGAGTTATTAAGAAAAGTTAAGTACCATATAAAACTTTCTGTTTAAAAATAAAATGAAATGCTTTGGGTAGTCAAGGCAGGTGGATCACTTGAGACCTGGAGTTCAAGACCAGGCTGAGCCATATGGTGAGATCCCACCTCTAGAAAAAAACAGTCAGTGGCTTGTAGTCTCAGCTACTTGGGAGCCTGAGGCAGCAGGATCACTTCAGCTTGTTTGAGGCTGTAGTGAGCTATGATTGCACCACTTCACTCTAGCCTTGTCTTTGAAAAAAGGAAATAAAATAGAAAATTTTTTTATCATTCATGCTTCAGTCCTCAAGAAGCATTTTTTGTACTCTTAAGAATTTCAGAGTTTGGGTAAATTGTCTCTAGAGCAATACGCTTACATTTCGGCCACATGTCAAACTACATGAAATATTTTACACACCCCACACACAAATAACATCTAGCCAAACACAAAATAAAATAATCTTAAATAATATTTCAAAATAACATCATTTAAAGACAAACACAAATAAAATGTATCACAAATATTAACCTTGTGCCCTCTTTCACAACTTGTTAATCTTTATACATTCTGGTCATTGCTCTGCTTTTTTCTTTTGACTTCAAAGATGGAAGCCTTTGGTCTCTCTTCAGTTACCCATTTGATTCAGTATTAAATCATCCTACTTGTTTGAGAGTCTAGGTATTTTAACTATTCTTAGTAGTATCCAGTAAGAGGAAATTGGATAATTAGAGCTCTTTCTTGAAAATTCTTTTTCTTTCTGGGGTAGGGTGATTGGTTCCTCAAAGATATCCTGCCCAGTGTCCAGAGCCTGTGAATGTGGTGGCCTCCAGAAGCTCAGAGCAGACCCCTGCTGATTCCTACAGCCACAAGGGTGTGAACTCTGCCAACAGCCTAAATAAGCTTGAAAGGGATTCTTCCCAGAATCTAGTGATAAGATCTCAGCAGGTGGACCACTTGATTTCAAACTGTGAAACCTGGAACAGAGAACTCAGCACAGCCATCCAGACTCCTGACCCACAGAACTGTGAGATAATACGCTTGTGTTGTTTTAAGCTACCAAACTTGGAATAATTTGTTATGGCAGCAACTGAAAACTACTATGTCTTTGCCTCCAAATGTTTATTTCATTTTGAAGAATATTTTTCATGGAGCATCTAGAAACTAGCGATTTCATATGGATCTTTAGAGGTTATTGTACTTTGCCTGTTGCAGAGTATGTACTCGCTAATCCTGTCATTTCTATTAAATCAACGGTCCTTCTGGGTAAAAAAAGCAAACAAATATAAATCCCAAGTTTAACAAAGCTTAGTGTTGTGGTTCTCCTGGTCTCACAGTTCTTAAGGTCTCTTAGTGACTCTGAATCATGCCCCACTGTGACTTAGTTTTTTTCTCTTCCACAGCTACAAGTGGGGAAATGCAGAGAAGTAAGAAGAATGGCACATATGGCAACTTGTCTTGACCTGTAATTGTCTGCTAGACTGCTAACTGCCTTGCTCCTAGCCACAGAGAAACAGTTCTTTATCTAGTAACTGAAGGACCCATCAACCCACCTAGACTCCAGCAAAGCTGGGTGCTAGGGCATGCAAAGTATAAATACAAGTAAAACCATAATTTAGGATTCACCATTTTGGTCAACTTTGCAGCTGGTTTCTATATTGATCTTACACTTTGATTCAAAATAACTAGGATCCGGTCTTAATCCCTGTGCCCAAAGAAGGTCCATTTCTTACTTCCATGTGCTAGATTCCCACTCATTTCCCATTCACCAAGTATCTAAAAATCTCACAGCCTAGGGCTATCATTCTGTAGAATTCTTTACTCATATTGATTCTAGGGGAATACATCCACCACTATACTTCCATTTCCACAGCTGAGTCCTTCTTGCCTGTAGTTGGTTCCCTTGATGTTAGCATTTCACCTGTCTATATCACCACCCACTTTTTATCGCCATGTGCCCAGGTACATAGTTTTTTCTATCTGCAGAGCATTTCTATTATTCATTCTATACTATCCTAATGATGTCCACTTGCACATACCTCTACCAGTCTACAGATCTTCAAGGCAGATCTATTTCCTGCCTCCACTGCTTACTCTGCCATCTTGGAGAGGCAGAGTTGTTCTAAAGGCACTACCACAGCACTTCTATTTAAGATCATTTTAAAAACTTAGTTACAGAACAGATTATAATCATGGAGGTACAGGTTTACCTCAATAGCATGAGTCACTGTAATTTCTGTTGTGTGTTGATTTTTCCAAGAAGAATGTAATCATTATATACTCATCGTTTAAAAATATCATATGCCTTATATGTCAGAAAAAAGGCACATCTCCCTTGAAATCTCTTTTTTCCTTTTGACATTAAACTTATAGGAAGAAATTTAAAGTCTATAATTCTGAGTTATTTTTCCCTTAACACCACTGCCAGCCTGATCTGAAATAGTATGCATCTAATACAACAAATTTCTAAAAGTTCTTAAATTTTGTCTAGAACAAATTGTTAAATATTCTTAGCCAGAAATTTTAACGGTTTTACAACAGAAGTTAAAATTTTTTTTGTTAAATCACAGCATTTTAGAGTGATTTCTATCACTGAGTAATTTTTAAACGTCAAAATTTAATCATCTTTGGTTAAAACATTTCTTATTCTAAAAAGTCATTACAGATAAAAAGGGAACTTGAAAGTAACTTGAGCAGAAATACTATTCCTTAGTTTTAAAAGATGTTACTTTTTCCTTAAAAGTGGCATAAGGTGGCTTACAAAGGTACAAAATGAAATAGAAAATACTTCAAAGTAATTGAAAGTACTTGTTTAGATTGGCTCCAAACCGGAAATAGGGGCTATGACCCAGCTTTCTAAATCTTTGTTGTCAAAGAATATAACTGCTTAATTTGTTTCTTTTTTTCTTGGGATAGTCTCACTCTGTTGCCTGGGTTAGAGTGCTGTTTTGTTATAGCTCACAACAACCTCAAACTCCTGGGTTCAAGCAATCCTCCTGCTTCAGCCTCCCAAGTAGCTAGAAATACAGACGCCTGACATGAGGCCCAGCTAATTTTTATATTTTTAGTAAAGAATGGGTCTTATTTTTGCTCTGGCTGGTCTTGAACTCCTGAATGCAAAGGATCCTCCAGCCTCGGTTTACCAGAGTGCTAGGAGTATAGATAGGTGTGTGTCATCACACTTGTGCATAACTGTTTAATTTTATCACTAAAGGTTTAAACTATTTAATTGGTGCCATAAAGCAAAACAGAACATTACTATATGCTAGCCCATATAAACATACAGTTTAAGGAACACCTAAAAGCACGCTTTTATCTGTGTATACTATTGTGGTGAGGAGATAACCTAAAAACGCCTTAACAAATACCCTAAAGATAGATAATATCTATAAAAAATATAGGTATTATTTTAATATATTTTACATTTAATATAATCAGACTAAAAACACAAGAAATTCAGCAAATAACTGATACTTTCTGTTAGAAGAGAGAAGCAAAGAACAAAATAATTATACCAGAGATGTGCTAAAGAAACAAAAAGAAAAATAAAACTCAGGGGACTGTAGTTGAGACACATTTTGCTAAACTTCATCCACCATTTTTTTTCTAACCATCAACTACAATGCTTGATGGCAGTGGTTCTCAACCTTCCTGATGCTGCAGCCCTACAGTTCCTGCGGGTTGCGACCCACAAGTTGAGAACGGCTGTTCTATAGAAATCACTGACATTCAGACATAAAACCTGTAAAGTATGCATGTGATCATCAGAGAAAGGTGGTTAATTACCGTTTCAATGTAAAGAGTTAATGTGACTTTAAAAAACATACCAAATTGTATATTACAAAGAGGTGTTGCTCCCTTAAAAAAGCAGTCACACTGGGTTCTAGAGTATATTTTTATACTACAGTATCACGCCTTAAAACATCTGGAATTCCTCTTTTGAAACTATCTGCCTTAAGATATTATACCACATTCTTTTGGAAAATTACAAAGTAAGAAATCTTCATCCTTACAGTGTTAGTTTGCTTTTTGGAATCAGACAAAATTCATTTGGTATAGTAATATGGAAATAGTGAATAATAAGGCTAGATAAAAGGATTTGACTTTAAAAAGTTTAAATATGATAGTTTTTCATATACAATGGCTTTGAATTGCAAAAATGTGAGGTTTTTAAAGGGCAAGATAACTGAGATGTTTTAGGCTTTTATATTTTAAAATCAACCTTATTAATTCATAATTTTAATTCATTATTACAGTTTTTTAGTCCAACAAATATTTGCACCTCGTATATATGTGAAACTGTGCCAAGCAGACCTTGTTCTTGTTATCAAGAACTTATAATCTTAAGAGGAGACAAAAAATTACTCATATATATAGTCACCAGTGAGATAAAAGAAAGGGAAAGGGGAAAATGCTCTTCGGAAGGTCACAGAAGGTTTCCTAGTAATATCAGTTAAGCTGAGACCTCAAGAAAGCATTGGTGATAATGGGGCAAGAGAGAAGGAAAAAGTAAAGCAACAGAATTAAAGTAATAAAATTAAAAGAATTAAAAAGTGAAGAGCCTAGGGTAAGCAGGAAGCTGATGGAATAGTAGAACTACTAAGAAAAGGGAAAGCACTCCAAATTGTATACGAAATCAGCACATTATACCCCATAAATGTATTAATGTATACATGACCTACCTCTTTATGATTTAATAAAAAATGAAATAAAATAAAATAAATAAAAATTACAAAACAAAACAACAAAAAAAAGTCAATGTGTCTGAACCACAGTGATGCCAACGTGTGGCATGAGATGATTTTATCATATGGTCCCTATGAAGTCAAAGAATTTTGAGCATCTAATCATCAGATCAACTATTTTAAACAGGTAACTCTGGGAAAATCGAATAGACAAGAGACAGGACAAGACAAAATGCTGTCTGAAGTTGCACAAATGAAATATTGGGTGATGTAAGGCAGCAGTGGAGAAGAAACGTGGACGGACTCAAAATATGTTTCCAAGTTAAAAACTACCAGGACTCGATGAAAGCCAACCAAAAGGGGCTGAGAAAGGAGGACATACTAGGCCCAGTTCCAAGATTTATGGCATAAGCATTGCAGTGATGCAATGAGACAGGTAACACTGAATGTGGATTACAAAATTTGTGCCGAGTTCGGGTTTTTAGGCACAAATTTTGTGCCGAAAAAAACTCGGCTTATATTCGAGTATATACAGTACGTTAGTAGGGAGGAGCGGAAGAGAGGCAGGGGAGAAGCGTAAGTGCAATTTAGAATGTATAAAACATTTGGCAGGAACACTTACTAACAACATGTTATTAGAGAGTATTTCCAGAAAGACAATTCCACTCCTGCCAACTTATTTAACAACCTCATTGACTTTGTATTTTTAACTCTTGTCTTCTAATTTAAGTCCCTCTTTTATATTTTTCCTATATTACAGGAAAAACAACTGATTACCTCTTTAGGTACGTATAATTACAGTATCGCTACCAGTGGCTCTGTGTAGGAATGTATGTTTTTTTAACTCTTGCATAGCAGCGTTTACCACATTCCATTGAAATTTTGTTTTCCTCCTTTGTGTATGCAGTACTCAGTAGTGCCTGGCATGAGGTCACTAAAAGGTGGCTGAAATGAACCCAAGCTCTTACGATGACATGTTTTGTTTATGGCTAAAATAAATGTCATGTCATTTATAGAATTAACTATCTTATATCTTAAGTAGCTTATGCTATTTTATTTCAAATAAGTGTGTCAAGTTCTTAGATGACAAACTGACAGAAGTTTGTAACTGATACTTGCTTCACTATTTTCTAAAAAGGCTTGGATAGTTTTAAAGGACGCTGAAGTGGAATATGTTATACTTCATGTTAGCATTCACTGAAGGTGAAGAATATGAATCAATGGTTCCATCACATCTGAAAAAAAATCAACTGACTTTCATTATCTTTTCATCTGAATACTAATTTGACTATTATAAGAAGCCAACATAATTCATTTTCAAGATCAAGTTCTAATATATGGTTGCCAATCACATATAGCCGTTAACATGATTTTAAGCACCATTTTGAAAATGGAGCCATAAAATAATTTCTTTTACTGTGAAATCGTTCCTAGTGATTATATAACTAGGTAAAATTAGATGCTTTATTTAACAAAATAAAATTTAAGGTAAAAAAAACATTAGTAGGTACAATAATAAAATCAACAATTAGACCTGACCACAATTAACAAGCTTGATTTAATGAACACTTATCATATCCTATACCCCAAGGTGAAAATACATCTTCTTTTCAAGCACTCTTTCTACCTTGGATTTGGGACTTGTCAAGTTGAGTGAAGTATAACGTTACATATAGTTACAAGAGCCCTCTGTTTTTCTCTCTCTTGTTTCAACCCACTCAGGTCTATATTTTAGCTGCTAAGAATATTCTCTTTATAAGCATGAATATGGTCAAATCACTTTTTCATGTGAAAACTTTGAAACAAATGAAGAAAACTCTCCTCCTATATTATATAATCTTTTGAGTGTTATTCTTTCCTTTGAGTCAATGAAGTTCTCAGTTGAAGGAGCTTTGGCTTTTTAATCACGGAATCTTCTGTGCCCAGGTGCATGGTTGATATTATAATCCCTTCACTAAGAGCTGTGGTACCAATCAAACATTTGTAAGAAATAGGTTTTTGATAAGATTTTGATTATATTATTATATATGTATGAAACAGAGAGACAGTCTCACCTTGTCACCCTCAGTAGAGTGCTGTGACATCATAGCTCACAGCAACCTCAAACTCTTGGAGGAAGAGATCCTCATGTCTCAGTCTCTTGAGTAGCTGGGACTATATGTGCCCACCACAGTGCCCAGCTGTTTTTAGAGACAGGGTCATGCTCTTGCTCAGGCTGGTCTCGAACTCCTGAGCTCAAGTAATCTACCTGTCTCAGCCTCCCAGAGTGCTAGGATTATAGGTGTGAGCCACTGCACTCAGCCTATACAGAATTTTAAAGGAAAAAACCAGAAAGGTTTAGAAGTCAAGATAGAAGTTAATTTCAACAGGAAGATTAAAAATGTTGAAGGATATACTGATCAAAAAATTTAAGGGCAGGAAAAGATACTGAATTTCAGTTAAACTAAAAAAAATTAATTGTGAGCTTATACATCAGACACTGGCAGAATAAACATAAATAACACATGGTTATAGCCCTAGAGGAGATAATATATTCTATAGTGGAAACTAAACACAAACTAATAAGAAAGAGATATTCATAAGAAGCCTATGTTACAGGTTTTGAGAAGGCTCCTAGGAAATTAATATTCTAGAATTTAGTGTTCAAGCTAAGTATGAATTAACCAGGCAAAACAGTGCATTTGTTGTGAGGGTTTATTGTGGAAGCTAGATTGCAAGAATAGAAAGAAGAAAGTGGGTTGCTAAAAAACAGAAGTAGGGGCAATATACTACTCATTTGGAAATGCTGGATAGGAGAGACAGTAAAGAAATCAAAAGGAAGTAAACACAAGACAGTCAAACAGAGGTTTTGCTCAGAAGGGGAAAGCATGTAAGAAAGATAAACAAGGAGATCAGGCTCACTAGGAAACAAAGAAGTGAAATTCAGAGTATGGTTGTAAGAGGTATGTGTATCGGAAAGGAAGAAGAGCATCTGTTCTAAGACAGCAAAGAGGTAAGAGAATCACCACCTGTTGGTGAAGAAAGCAGGAATTCAGGGGAAAGCAGGGTGTCATGCATCTCATTCCAGATGATTTCAGTCTTCTCTGTCAAAAGGAATATGAAGTCATCAGCTGTTAGAAGAATCTGAATAGAGCGCAAAATGTAAAGAAGAGATTTAAAACAGATGTGATGAAAAAGAAAGTTATCAACTGATGAGCAAACAGTGGATAATAAAACCAGATCCAATACATGCTGCTCAAGAAATATACATCTGAAGACACATATAAGTTAAAAGTAAAGGCATAGAAAAGGATATACCTGCAAATATTATTGTAAGAAAACTGGAGTACCTATATAAATATCAGATAAACTAGACTTCAGGCTAAGGAATAATAGATAAAAAGAAAAACAGTTTTATAATAATAAAAGAGTCAACAGATCAAAAAGACAAAGGAATTCTAATGTTTTATACCTTATTAATAAGCTTCAAAGTATATGAAACAAAGCTTGTCAGAACTGAAAAAAGAAACAGACGAGTTCACAATTATAGGTAGAGATTTTAACATTTCTTTCGCAATAATTGATAGAACAAGTACATAAAAAATTAGTAAGGATATAAAAGACTAGAACAAATCTATAACCAGCTAGATTTAATTGAATTTATAAAACACTATGCTCATAAATAGCAGAATCCACATTCTTTCAATGTGTACTCTTGATGGATACACCAAAATAGACCATATGCTGTGCAGTAAAACAAGTCTCAGTAAATTTAAAAGATAACATATTAAGTGTGTTATCTGACTACAATAAAATTAGCAACCAAAACTAAAATATGCCTTAAAAATCTCCAAATATTTGGAAATTAAGCAATACTCTCTAAATAACATAAAAGACAAAATATTATGGGAAATTAAAAAATATTTTATACTGAATAATGAAAATATATCAACATTTGTGGGGTTCAGCTAAATACTGGCAGAGGTCAGTACTACTCTGACAGCAAAACCAGACAAAGAAGATATAAGAAAATCCAAATCGATATTTCTCATAAATGTAGACATAAATATCTTTAACCAAATATGGAAATTAGAAACCAACAACATACAGATAGGATAACAGGGTTCTAGTCTGCCGCGTAAGGAGCCTGGAAGTCATCACTCTGTAGTAACAAAAAGCAAAAGACTGAATAAACTGAAAACCAACAACTCTCCCAATCCACAAGAGAGATGAGGTCACAGAGCAAACCAGTGTCCCCCAAAATGGAAAGACAAATAAACTGATACACAGAATCACAACTTATGTACCTGAGCAAAAGCTCATGATTAGAAACATCTGCTAAGGTCACTCCTAGGGTAGAAAATCTGTACTGCAACTCATGAACTGTTGGAGCTTCTCTTCAAGTTTGAGAGTCAAAAACTCCAGGGGAACCTAATCATAGAGAAATCTCTAAATGTTCATAAGTTTTGTATCTGGGGGCTTGAACAGGTTCTTACAGTAAATGCTGGAGAGAAGTCTCTTTGCTTCTAGCAGATGAAAAGGAAAAAGAACCATTTTGAAATATCCCAGAGCATTCTGTTCTTCTAAGGTCTGCCCTCAAGAGAAACTATTTAACCAGTGCCTAATCTTGCTGGGATTTTATCAGTTTAATTGCCTGAGACAAGGGAAATACTCAAATCTAGCCCAACCTAGCCATCCTTTCCTATGCAAAGGATGGGAATAAGGGAGACAAAGAAGTATTAGTGAATTTCACAGGGACACAGGCTCCCTAAAATACTAATTCTCATCACAGGATTATAAAACATTTCTCCTCTTCTAACTTATGACCACCACATTACAGAAGGCCTATTTATAGCAGTTCCTTTTACCCAGTATGTAGTGTCCAGTTATCAAGAGAGTATCACAAGGCATACTGAAGGGCAAAATCAGTGTGGAAATACAGAGCAAGCACCAGAATCATACTCTGATATGGCCAGGATGTTGGAATATCAGCCTGGCAATTTGAAACAGCTATAATTCATGGAATACTAAGAACTCTAATGGATCAAGTAAACAAACTGTAAGAGCATATGGACAGCATAAGCAAAGATTTGGAAATTCTAAGAAAGAATAAAAAAGAAATGCTAAAGATCAAAAACACTGTAGCAAAATACAGTACCACTGATATAAAAAGTACCTTTTATGGTTTATTAGTAGACATACCAAATCTAAGGAAAGAATCTCTGAGCTTGAGTATATGACAATGGAAACTTCCAAAATGGAAAAGTAAAGAGAAAAAAGACTTAAAATAAAAAACAACAAGATGGGTACAGGCGATTGCACTAATGTACACAGCTATGATTTAACAATAAAAATATTAAAAAAATAAAAAAATAAAAAAAACAAGAATACTATATCCAAGAACTATGGGACATCTGCAAAAACTATAAAATATGTATAATGGGGTTACAAGAGGAAAGAAAGGAACAAAAGGAATATTTAAAGAAATATGACTAAGAATTTCTCCAAATTAATGTCAGAAACCAAACTATAGAAACAACGAAGTACAGAGAACACCAAGCGGGATAAATTCAAAAACAAAAGATTTCTGATACCCAGCCTAAGCATATCACATTTAAATTGTAAAAACAGAAGGTAAAGAAAAAAATCCTGAAATAAGCCATGAGTAAAACACACACACACAAACACATCACCTTACTTATAGAAGACCAAAGTTCAAAATTCTCAAAAACCATATCATCAAGAAGAGATTATAAGTGATCAGTAATAGGTGTCAGGATACAGGTTAATATATAAAAGCCAACTGGCTTTCCAACAAAGCACCAATACATGGGTGAAATTAGACATTAAAGACACAATACTATTTATATTACTACCCCAAAAGATAAAATATTTGGGTATAAATCTAACAAAATATGTTCAAAAGCTATATAAGAAAAACTACAAAACTCTGATGAAAGAAATCCAAGAACAAAATAAATGAAGATATATTCCTGTTTCTAAATAGTAAGACTCAATATTATCAAGATGTTAGTTTTCCCATCTTGAGCTACAGATTCAACATAATCCAAATAAAAATCCAAGCAAGCTATTTTGTAGCTATTGACTAACAAATTCTAACATTATATGGAAAGACAAAAGACCTAGAGTAGCCAGCATGGCATTAACAAGGAGCAAACTTGGAGGACGGACACTACCTGACTTCCGAGGCTACAGTAATCATAATATGGTACTGGCAGAAACAAATGACAAATATATCAATGGAACAGAACAGAGCCCAGAAAAAGACTCACATAACTGTAGTCAACTGATCTTCGACAAAGGAGTGAAAGTGACAAAACAGAGAAAAGATAGGTTTTTCAACAAATGGTATTGGAACAAATGGACATCCACATGTAAAAAATAAATAAATCTAGGTATAGGCTTTATGCCCTTAACAAAAAATACCTAAAATGGATCACAGACCTAAATATAAAATACAAAACTGTAAAATTGCTAGATGATAACATAAGAGAAAATCTAGGTGACCTTTTACATATATAACCCCAAAGACACAATCTACAAAATAATTTATAACATGCACTTAAAATTGAAATTAAAAAATTTCGGTTCTGTGAAAGATGCTGTCAAGAGAATGAGAAGTTAAGCTACAGACTTGGAGAAAATTTGCAAAAGACTTATCTGGTAAAGGACCATTACAATAATATACAAAGAACCCTTTGAAATGGAACAATAACAAACAATCCTGTAAAAAAAAAAAAAGAATGGGCCAAAGACCTGCACAGACATCTCACCAATGAAGATACACAGATGGAAAATAAGCGTAAGAAATATGCCCCACATCATATGCTATTAGGGAAATGCAAATTAAACAGTTGAAATTCCTTTATACACACACTAGAAGGGTGGAGATCCAGAATATTGACAATATAAAATGCGAGTGGTGTGGAGCAATAGAAACTCTCTCATTTGTTACTGATGGAAATATAACATGATATAGCAATTTTGGAAGACAGTTTAGTAACTTCTTACAAAGGTAAGCATATTCTTACCATATGATTCAATAATTGCTCTCCTTATTATTTACCCAAAGGACTTGAAAACTTATGCACACACACAAAAAGCATACGGATATTTATAGCAGTTTTATTAATAATTGTCAACACTTGGAAACAAACAAAACGCTTTTAAAATTTTATCTTTGTATTAAATTCATATTACAGGGCATGAAAAAGTACCTTTTTATTCAGAGATTGTGGTACTGGAACAATACATATAACTATATCTTAACAATAGCACTTGATATCTATCTTAGAAAAGATTAGATTCTTTTCCTGAAAAAGAATTTTGAAACATTTAAAAATTTCATTTGTTGCCTTTCTTTAAAGAATGACAGATTATGATTAACATGCTCCATTCTCATTTGGCTTGTCTTATTACTTAAGAAAAACCAAAATTTTATTATGGGATTTCTGTGATCAACACCCACAAGTTAACTAAAAATCATCTTAACTACTGACATAGTTTTCTTCTTACTGGAAGCTCCTTAGTTGTATAGAAGAATATGCTGGTGAGATCTAAGAGCCAATTCTCTCATTGAATTAGTCTATTATGCAATTATGCATAATATTATTATGTAATATTGGGCCACAGAAGGATACTTAACTCTGGGCAGACATTTTGAAATTTCAGTGACCACCATGAGAATCAAGAAGAAGTCTATTTTGGAATTAAAACAAAACTATCATCATTAAATACAGACACATCTCATTTTATTACACTTAACGGGTACTGTGTTTTTCACAAATTGAAGGTCTGTGGCAACCCTGTGTCTAGCAAGTCTACTGGCACCACATGCCACTTTGTGTCTCTGTGTCACATTTTGGTAATTCTTACAGTATTTCAAACTTTTATTTTTATTTTTATTTTTTTTAAATTAGGATCATTGTCATTTATTTTCTCATACTGGACAAACTTTTTCATTATTATAATATTATATCATGATAATCTATGATTATTTGTGGGTGGTGGTGAAACAAACCACACCCATATATGACAGTGAATTTAATAAAAAAAATGTTGTATGTATTTCAAATGCTGCACCAATCAGCCATACCCCCATGTCTCTCCCTCTTTTCAGGCTTCCCTATGACCTAAGACATGCCAGTATTGAAATTAGGCCAACCAATTACCCTACATTGGCCTCAAAATGTTCCAATGAAAGGAAGAGTCACATGTCTCTCACTATAAATCAAAAGACAGAAATGATTAGGCTTAGTGAGGAAGAATTGTTGGAAGGCAAGATATGCCACAAAGTAGACTTCTTATGTCAAACACTTAGCCAAACTGTGATTGCAAAAGAAAGTTCTTGAGAGAAATTTCCTTCAAGATTCTTCTTGAAGGAACTAAAGTTCTACTCCAGTGAACATAACGAATGCTAAGAAAACAAAACAACCTCTTGCTGGTACAAAGAAAGTTTGGTCTGGATAGATCAAACCAACTACCACATTCTATTAAGCAAAAGCATAATCCAGAGCAGGGTCCTAAGTCTTTAATTCTATGAAGGCTGAGAGAGGTGAAGAAAGTGCAGAAGAAAAGTCTAAAATTAGCAGAAGTTGGCTGAGAATTAAGGAAAGAAGCCATCTCTAGAATGCTTCTTCTCAAGGTGAAGTACCAAGCACTGATTTAGAAGCTGCAGCAAATTATCCAGAAAATCTAGCTAAAATGAAGGGAGGACTACACTAAATAATAGATTTTCATTGTGGATGATGTCATCTAGGATTTTTATAGCTACAGTGGATGAGTTAATGACTGGCTTCACAGCTTCGCAGGTCAGGCTGACTCTTGTTAGGGGCTAATGTAGTTGATGACTCTAAGTTGAAGTAAATACTCCTTTACCAGGCTCTCTCTCTGCCTGTACTCTATAAATGTAATAACAAAACTGGGAAGACAGTACATCTGTTAACAAAATGGTTTACTGAATATTTTAAGCACTGTTGAGACATAACTGCCCCCCAAAAAGATTCTTTTCAAAATACTATTGCTCATGAACAATGTGGCTAGTTACCCAAGAGCTAGTAGAGCTATACAAAGAGATTAATGTTGTTTTCATACCTTCTAACACATCCATTCTGTGGGCCGTACCTCAAGTAGTAATTTTGATTTTCAAGTTTTATTATTCAAAAAATATATTTCATAAAGCTATAACTAACACAGATAGTGATTCCTCAGATGGATCTGGACAAAGTACATTAAAAATCTTCTGGAAGGGTTTCACCATTCTAGATGCCATTAGAAACATTCATGGTTCAAAGTGAGGAGGTCAAAATATCAACTTTAATAGGAAATTGGAAGAAGTTGATTCTAGGTCTTTTGGAAGACTTTGTAGGGCTCAAGACTTGAATGGAAAAAGTGTACCCCAAAGATCTAAAGACAGGAATGAACTGGTGTACTCTCATGATAAAACTTTAAAGAGTAAGGGTTTGCTTCTTACAGATAAGGAACAAAAGTGGTTTTTTGAAATGGAATCTACTCTTGGTGAAGATGCTATTGAACATGGTTGATATGGCAACAAAGGATTTGGAATATTACATAAACTTAGTTGATAAAGCAATGGCAGGGTTTCAGAGGATTGACCCCAATTTTTAAAGAAGTTCTTCTGTGGGTCAAATGCTATCAAATAGTACCACGTATTATGGAGAAATCTTTCATCAATGTGGCAAAGTTCACTGTTGTCTTATTTTAAGAAACTGCCACAGCCACTCCAACATGCTGATTAGTCAGCAGCCATAAACATGAAAGCAAGACCCTCTATCAGCAAAAATGTTATGACTCAGTGAAGGCTCACATGAGTGTAAGAGTATTTTAGAAACAAAGTATTTTAAAATTAAGGTTTATGCATTTTTAATCGCACTTAACTGGCTACTACATAGTGTAAACATAATTTATATGTACTGGGAAACAGGAATTCATGTGACTCACTTTATTGTGGTACTTATATTATTGCAATATTCACTTTATTGCGATAAGTCTCCAACCAAATTACAAATCTCTGAGGTATGCTGGTCTATCACTCAAAAAGCACCATATTAAATTTGAGTCCTTTCAAAATCAAGAATCAAACATAATCACCTTCACAGTGATTATGGATATTCATGTATAGAATCAATTATGCATGTTCTACTCTACAAACAGTAGGCTTTCAATAATTACTTGCTGCGTGAAAGAATGAAGAAATGAGTATCATTCAAAATAAGACAAACAAATTACTAATTTTTTCTATCCTTTAAACAAAATTTAATGACTTTGCTAAAGATATCTAGGACTTTACTAAAATAATTTAATATAAATAAAAATGGATAATCATAACATCCTCCCTGTATAATCCTGGAATGAGCAATATACATTTATAAACAATAACCTAATTACATGCTCAAATACTATCTTTCTGATGCAATTCTTGGTCTTAGCCAAAACACTCAACTTCTCCTCTCATTTCTCATTGTCAAGTGGAGGCTGTTTGATCCTATAAGGCAACCAGGCATCTTTTCAGGTATAACTGGGCACCTTTTACCCTATTTCAGGACAAGAAATAAAGAGGTCTGCTTCTTTTTAAACTTTGCCTAAACATGATATTATTAAAGTCTTATTGATCCTCTTTGGAGAAATAGTTCAACTCATTTTGGTGATTCCAGAGAAAGATGTATGAGGAAGGAATGTTCAAAAGGAATTATTTTTTGAAGAGGGAGGACAAAACTTGTAGTGAATATGCTGATATTCCATTTGTTCAAAGGGTAAAACTGCAAAATGAAAACCATAATGTTACTGATTTAATGAACAAAAGAATGTGGCAGAGACTAGATGCTCACTAAACCTTCTTCTTGGACACAGCCACACGGCATTTCCAGTCCTCCTTTATGTTAGCAGAGGTCACAGGCCTGTGTTGTGACAAACACGTACAAAGTGGGTGGAAGTGATAACAAGGTGTTCCTAAGCATAGCCTATAAAATCTCCCACACAACCCCCATATGCCCACAGCACCCCTATATGCTCTACTGTTCTCTGCATATGAGCAGAATATGGAGAAGGGTAAGGCCCAACAGATGGTGGGACTATGTCAAGGAAGGAGTATGGGACACTCAGCCACCCACCTCTTCCATCCATCACCACTCATCTACACTTTAGAGTTGCAGTTTTAGTACAGAGAGAGCCTACATTAATTTCAATTTCAGATAAACAAACAAATTAGTATGCCTGATGGATTATTTGAGACATATGTATATGTTCATACAACATTGTAGGACATATTTATATTAAAAATTGTTCACTGCTTATTTGAAATTCAAATTTAACTGGGCATCTTATATTTTATCTGGCAATCCTACCCACAGTATATTGTGATATAAATTTTTATTGTATTAAGGCACTGAGATTTGGGCTTGTTTTTATAAGCTACCTTGACTAATATGAAACACAAAAATATTATTTTAAGAAACAGTAATAGAAATAATTAGGCTTGAGAATAAAGTCTGAAAGTATCACCACATAGTTTATTTGTGATTAAGTTGATAACTAAGTTTTAATACATCTGACCTTCAGGTACAGTATATGCAACAACTGAGATTTATGGAATTCATTTATGATACTTGTTGAGCACATATTAGGTGTAACATACTCTGGAATATATAATGATGAACAAGACACATTATGTGCTTTCAGGGACACAGCAAGGCAGCTTAGACAAATGTTAACCCTTGTATACTACAAAAAACAATGATGTGTGGGAAATTACGAGGGAAAATGGTATTAATGCAAATTATTTAATTCTGACACCACAAAAGATACTACAGAAGTAGCATGAAGAGAAAAACTGACTTGTACAAAAGCAGAGAGATTATTTTATTTTTAGTTTTTTCTTGTGAGTCTGTATTTCCAGAATCTAACATCTACTCCATCCTTAGAGAGCCAGACAGATAAAATTTCCTTCCCTTCCTTTTTCCTTTAATAGCTTTAAAGGGAATGTTTACATATAAGCCTGTTGATCTTACGAAAAACAAGGATAATAGCTACAATTTACAGATCACTTATTGGGTGTTAGGCATTATACTGAGTACTATACGTAATCTCACTTAATCAGTATAATAGGCATTATCTCTCCCACTTTACAAAAAGGAAAGCTATGCCACAAGTATGTTATACAACTTGCCCAAAGCCCTATGTCACTTGTTACAAAGTAGCAAAATCATAATTTTAAATTAAGTTCTAATTCCAAAGCTTGCATTCTTGATTACTAAGCTGTCCTGCATAATGATCCTTTTCAGGCTGACTGTTCTATACTTTATATAGTTTGAGTTATTTTACTGATGTAGAAGTAAATTTTTAAGTGAAATTTAAGAATGTCCTGGCTCAGCGCTCATAGCACAGTGGTTACAACGCCAGCCACATGCACCGAGGGTGGCAGGTTTTTCAAACCCAGCCTAGATCAGCTAAACAACAATGACAACTACAATAGAAAACTGAGGCAAGAGAATTGTTTAAGCCCAAGAGTTTGAGGTTGCTATGAGCTATGATGCCACAGCACTCTACCAAGGGCAACATCAGTAAGACACTATCTCAAAAAAAAAAAAAAAAAGAATGTCTTTTTTCCCCTTTTCTGTCAGAGTACTAACTAGGAAAGAAAAAATACTGCTATCCCCAGATGTCTGAATTCTTTCACCTTAACTTTTAAGAGAGCTAGTCCTTTTTAGACTTAAGTTACACTTACAATAGGTCTTTGAGGTTTAAAGGAAAAGATTATTCATTAGAAAAATTCTTCATATACATCCAAAGAGAAAAATGCTAGTCTGTTAAAAAGGCCTTGTTTTTCTCAGAACAAATTTTATTTCCATTTTTCCTCTCCATTGGCTTTAGTTGAACATTATGAATCCATTATAACTGTTGGAAAGGCTTCTAGAGAATTGAAAAATCAGTAGATTTCTTGATCAACCATTTATATTAAAAAAAAAAATTCTCAAAAGACATTTGCCTGCTAATATAACACCAGTCCTATGAACATTAAATATAAATATCATAGACTATTTTATAAAGCCTGAATATATATACCGTATATACTCGAGTATAAGCCGAGTTCTTTTGGCACAAAATCTGTGCCGAGTTGGGGTTTTTAGGCACAAATTTTGTGCCAAAAAAAACCCGGCTTATATTTAAGTATATACGGCTTATATTCAATATATATATATATATATATATTTCCCCCCCCCTCAAAAAATCACTCACAAAGAACTCTCTTAGACTTTATTAGAATAATGATCATTTGAAGTTTTCACCTGGACTCCTTGTTTGGGTTTTTATATGACAGTAAATTGCAATACTTCCTCCTCCCCCAAAAAGGAGTCCATCAAAAAATATATGTTCGTGTCAAAATCCAGAACACTAAGAACATAAAATGCTGGTGAGGATGTGGAGCAACAGGAACTCTCATCCTTTGCTCGTAGAAATACAGAAGGGTGCAGTCACTTTGGAGGACAATCTGGCAGCTTCCTACACAACTGAACACATTTTTGCTATGTGATCCCGCAAATGCTCTCCATGGTCCTTACTCAAGGAGTTGAAAACTTATGCCCCAACAAAATCTACACATGGATATATGTGGCAGATTTATTTATCATTGCCAACATCTGGAAGCAACCAAGATGTCCTTAAAAGGTGAGTAGAGAAATAAACTGTATTACACACAGACAATGGAACATTATTCAGAACTAAAAATAAATGAGCTATCAATCAAGCCATGAAGACAAGGAGGAAACTTAAACACAGAGAAAGAAGCCAATATGAAAAGTCTACCTATTGTATGATTCAAACAATACTATATTCTCACAAAGGGCAAGAGGAGACAATAAAAAGATCAATGGTTGCCAAGGATTGGGAGAAAGGAGGGAAGAATACACAGGTTTTTAGGGTAGTGAAACTATTCTGTATGATACCTGTTATCATGTATTTGTTCAAAACCGTAGAAAGTACAACACTCCAAGAATGAACCCTAATATAAATTATAGACGTTTGGTGGTAATATTATGTTAATGTGGGTTCAGTCTATTGTAACAACTGCACCCCACTCTGAAAGAAGATGATAATAACCAGGGAGGTTGTGTGGAACAGGTGGAGGGTATGTGGGAAATCTCTGAACTTTCTACTTATTTTGCTGTGAACTGCTCTAAAAAATAAACTATTTTTTAAAAGAGATATATGTTCAGACAGCACTATGTCAGGCCTACAGCTCTTAAGAAAAATGTTCTAATTACTGTTTGCCCAAACAGTAATTCATGACATTTGTATGAATCAAAGTGAAATGAGTCAAAAATGTTCCTTCCTGTCTCTTCCTCCAGTGAATTTACTAATATGGGCCATGAAATGTTTAAAAATGTATAATATTGAAAGGTAGTTTTGTATTTTATAAACTGGAATTTTTGTATATATTTGACATTAGATTATTTTTCTCTGAGAAAGAGCAGCCTAAATGCTTTATAAGGCACCACAGTTTTTAAATTATCAAAATAAACTTCTGATAATCTATTATCTGGCTTCAAGTCTTAAAAAAGGTAAATTTCCATATTTTTCAAGATCATCTTTCTCCTTTTCATCTGTAATGTTGAAGCCCTAGTTAGTCATTATATTAACTGTATCACCAAAATAAACAGCATCTGACTTATCTTCCTGCTTTTATCCTTCTCTTCATCAGTCAATCCTCATCCTGTTCTGACAATGTTGTGTCACTTTGTCAAGTATCTCTTCTGTGATCCTGTCACTGATACATTCAAGTATCTTTCAAAACTAATTCTATATTTCTTAATGTTATAAGAAGTCTCTGCATGCTCTGACTCCAAACTCAGTTTGTAGGCCCTACTTTCTTACCTCCTTACATGTTTCTCCTATCTTACAATCCAGTTTTATGTCATCTTACATCCATCTGCTTTCCCAAGCTAAAATTGTAAGCCCTTTGGAAAGAAGAACAGTGCCTACCTCGATACTTACCATCTACAATGGTGTTTGATACTATCTACTGAAAGGATTAATGGATGATTCACACAAAAATTAGACAAGTTAAAAGGCTCTCATTATTATTATGACAGTGATTTTACCAATCATTTTAAAACTACTTTATTGAAATCTGATTGACATGTAAAAAGGTATACATATTTAATGTATACAATTCAAGGTGTTCAGGGTTAAGTACATGCCTGTGAAACCATCACCATCAAGGCCATAATTACTGATTGACTACCTCTAAGTATGACATTAAGATCTTTTTTTTAAAGTACCATAGTCCTAATTTTAAGGTAAATTAGGTTTTGGTTATCCATTCTCTCCTCGTGTGCCCTGTTTTTCTAGATAGCAATCTTCTCTTGAGAGGATACCCTGTGCCCCCCCCTTTTTTGTATTAAACTTTTCTATACTCTTCCTCTCATCCTCCATCTAAAAGATACATGTTCAGATACATGGCTCAAAGAAATGGAAGAATGGAAGACTATCTCTCATATATGTACTTCTGCTTGCTGAACTGATGTTTTTTTAATTTCAGGTTAATGTGAGGGTACAAACAACTAGGTCACAATATTTGAATTTGTTAGGTAGAGTCCCTATTGTAGTTGTGTCCCACATCCAAAAAGCATGCCATACACCCCTACATTGTGCCCATTCAGTGGGAGCACCCCCAAACCCTTCCCCCCAACTTGAGCTGAGTTTTTCTCCCATATGGGTATGAATTAGATCATCTACTGGTTTCCTATTAGTAGTGAGTACATTGGACATTTGCTTTTCTATCCTGTAATTCCTCTACTAGGTTTATACCCAGAAGACCAAAAGTCACAATATAACAAAGACATCTGTACCAGAATGTTTATTGCAGCCCAATTCATAATTGCTAAGTCATGGAAGAAGCCCAAGTGCCCATCGACCCACGA
>CAUYPK010142218.1:0-10368 GCA_963574355.1 Loris lydekkerianus | reverse complement strand
GAGACTTTACCTCCTTTGTGTTTACATGGATGGAGCTGGAACATATTCTTCTTAGTAAAGTATCCCAAGAATGGAAGAAAAAGTATCCAATGTACTCACCCCTACTATGAAACTAATTTAGGGTTTCCACATGAATGCTGTTATCCATTTGCAACCTAGGAATAGGGGGAAGGGTGAAAGGGAGGGGAGGGAGGGGGGAGGTGGGTGGAAGGAGGGGGATTTATGAGAATACACTTGTGGTGCATCTTACAATGGTATATGTGAAACTTAGTAAATGTAGAATGTAAATGTCTCAACACAATGATTGTGAAATTGCCAGGAAGACTATGTTAACCAGTGTGATATAAATGTGTCAACCGGTCTGTGATACTAATGTATGATGCCCCATGACCATACCAATGTACATAGCTATGATTTAATAAAAAAAAGAAAGAAATACATATTATAGACTATTTAAAAATAAATAATAGAAGTATAAAAAAAGAAGAAGAACTTGATATAGGCCTGGTCAACATGTCTACTTTTTTCTGGCTAAGTCTAGGAAGAATGCATGTTTTCAAGTATTGATCTATTTCCTTTAGATTTTCATTTCTGAGATAGAGCTTTTTGTAATATTCACTAAAAATTTTTTGAATTTCTGTGGAGTCTCTTGTTATTTTGTCTTTGTCATTTCTGATTCATAAAATTAGGGATTTTACTCTTTCATTTCTGGTTAGGTTAGTCAAAGGTTTATCTATTTTTTTTACCTGTTCAAAAAATCTACTTTTTGGTTTATTGATCTTTTCTATAATTCTTTTGTTTCTAATTTCATTTAATTCTGCTCTAATTTTGGTTATTTCTTTTCTTCTTCTGGGTTTGGGGTTGGAATGTTCTTCTTTTTCCAGTTGCTTGAGATGTCCCATTATGTTGTTGACTTCCTCTCTTTCCATTCTCTTGAAGTAGGCTTACAACACTATACATTTCCGTCTTACTATTGCTTTTGCAGTACCACACTGATAATTCATGTCTTCATTATCATTTTGTTCCAAAAATTTGGTAATTTCCTTCTTAATCTCATCTATGATCCAGGTATCATTTCACATAAGGATATTTAGTTTCCATGTCTTTGTGTGAGTATGCAGATTCCTGTTTTTACTGAGTTCAACTTTCATCCCATAATGGCCTGATCAGACACAAGGAATAATTTATATTCTTTTGAATTTGCTGAGATTAGACTTGTGACCTAAGATGTGATCAACTTTTTAGGCTTTTCCATGGGGTGATGAGAAAAATGTGTATTCAGTTTTGTAAGAATGAAATGTTTTGTAGTTGTCTGTTAAATCTAATTACTAAATGCTTAATTTTAAGTCTAAAATTTCTTTTTTTAGTTTCTTATTGGAGGATATATCCAACACTGCCAATGGGGTGTTAAAATCTCCAACTATTATGATCCTGGAGGAAATCAAGTTGGTCATGTCTGTTGGGGTTTCTTTCATAAATTGAGGAGCATTTTGGTTGGGTGCATGAAGGTTAGTAATTGAAATCTCATCATGTTGAGTATTTCCCTTAACAAATATGAAGTGACCATTTTTATCTTTCCTTACTTTTGTTGGTTTAAAGCCTATTTTATTTGCGAATAAAATTGCGATGCCTGCTTTCTTTCTAATTTCCATTTGCATAAATTATAGATGACCATCCCTTCACCCTGAGTCTATATATATATCCTTTAATGTAAGATGAGATTCCTGTATTCAGTAGATATCTGGGCTGAGGTTTTGTATTCAGTCAGCCAACTTGTGCTTCTTTAGAGGGCAATTTAAGCTGTTCACATTAATTGAGAGTATTGATAAGCCTGGTACTATTTTGGGTGTCAATTTTTTTGAAAGTCCCGTGGACATTTTTAATCATTTTACCAGTGTGGAAGTTGGGATTTGATCAAAAATTTCTGAGTGAGTTTACTTTTCTGTTAGGGCATTGTGCTGTCATTGTGGAGGATGAGTCAGAGAATATCCTGGAGAGCTGGTTTAGATATGCTAAATTTCTTCAACAAGTATTTAATTTCTTCATCATACATGAAACTCAGTTTAGCTGGATACAGGATCCTGGGTTGAAAGTTGTTTTGTTTTAGGAGGTTAAAGGTAGGTGACCAACTGGCTTGAAAAGTTTCAGCAGAGAGATCTGCAGTCATTCTAATATTCTTCCCCTTGTACGCGATAGTTTTCTCAGGGCTGGTTGCTTGCAGAATGTTCTCTTTCATATTAACGTTGGCAAAGTTAATTATAATGTGTCTGGGAGATTCTTTCTTTGGATGGAGTTGTGCTGGGGTTCTGAAACGGTCTGCTATCTGAATTTCAGAATCTCTTGCCATGTTTGGGATGTTGTCCTTGATTATCTGTTGGAATAGAGCATCTGGGCCTTTTGAAGCAACCTCATCACTTTCATTAATTCCTATAAGCCAAATGTTTGCTTTTTTGGAATTATCCCTCAGGACTCTGAGAGAATGATCTGGTTTTGCTCTCCAATTATCTTCCTCTTTGAGCATTTGGGAGTGTTCAAAGCTTTGTCTTCAACATTAGAAATCATTTTATCTGCCTGCTCCATTCTGTTACTGAGTGATTCTACTGTATTTCTCATATCCTGGACGGCTATAATTTCTGTTCTCAATGTGTCCAAATCTTTGGTGATTTTGTCTTTGAATTTTTTGAATTCTTGAGACAACTTTTGAATTATTCCTAGAATTTTTAGTTCCAACTTTACTTTCCGTTAATCTTATTTGCCATTCAAATTCTAAACTCGATTTCTAACATCTCAGTCATTTGTTTATGAATGGGATCTTCTGGTGTGTCTGCCTTGTTGTTCCTTGGGGGAGTGGATCTACTCTGATTACTTATGTCGCCAGAGTTTTTCCACTGATTCTGCCCCATGATTGTTTTTCACCATTTGGTTAGATGAGCAAGTGAGGTGAAATTGGATTGGGGACACCTGGAGTTGTGATTAACCAGTCCTTTGCCAAAGAGCTAGGACTGGTGACTATAGCTTTTCCCCTACAGCTTTGCAAAGGACCCATGCAGTACTACAGACTGAGACTCTGGGGACCTGCTTGGTGTGGTGGGGCTAGGTGGCTCTGTCTTGTATTCAGCTGATCTCTGTCCAATCCTAGTGAATCAGTGACTCTGTGTTGTAGTCTTAGCTGTGGAGAAATACAAGCAACTAAGACCTTCCACTCCCTACCGGCAATACCTGGAAGAGGAAAATCAAATTTTCCCACTACAACACAACCAGGATATTATCTTGCAGGGTCTCAGGTGATTTTCCCAGGTCAAGAATTCCAAACCAATGGTCCCAGTCAGCACCAACTCTCAAGTGGGAGAGTTCAAAAGGTCTCCAGAAACTAGATAGCCGGGGTCTCCTAGCAGCTCCAATGTGGCTCACTACCATGCTCTGTGGAGTCAGAAAGGCCCACCCAGTAGAAGATTTGAACTGGGGGGGGGGGGCTGATGTCTCTTTCCCCACCTTCCACCTCCTTCACTGCCAGTCTCTGGTAACTCCACTGCCAGACTCTGGTAACCCAGTCTCTGTGGCCCAGTTTTGACCAATAAGCAAATATGTCAAGCAAATGTGACTCTTTGTGCCAGCCAGTGTCAAAGGAAATTCAATGCCTCCTTGGCCCATCCACCACTCTCTCCCACCAGCCGGCAGGGGGAGCTGAAGCCTGCCTGCCTCAGGTACTCAATGGCAACTGGGGAGTATTCTACCTGAGCTCAGTCTAAACCTGAGAATAACAAGATAGCAAATGTTTTTCTCCCTCAGCCACTGCACCTTTGCCCTGGTTGCTCTGCAGCTCTTGTATTCCTATAGGATGAGGTATGGCTCCCTCTGGCAGTCCTCAGAGTTGTGGAGGTGTCTTTCCAAAATTAGACCCCAGTGGGATCATTCTACTATCGCTGAAGGTTCATGGAAGGTGTCTCTGTGCTGCTCTGAGGCGGCTCCCACGACTCACACATGATTGCAGTGGCAGCCGAGGAGATGATCCTCCCCAAATTTTCTCATAGTGCACTATCTGAGATTTCTTTGTCAGCCAGCATGATGTCTTTATTTTTCATATTCCATGTAATGTAGAACATACAATACTCAAGAAGCCTGACATAAGGATGGGTGTTGGGGAGGGGTCAGGTGGTGATTTAGGATACAACTGTGGACCACTGAGAGTTGAACACTAATGAAGCAGCAAGCCTCAGAAGAACTAGATCATTCATTGAGACCTTGTCTTATGACTTCTAACTGACCCCACTAGCATGTTATAGTTTCAGGCTAGAAGCTTAAAGAAAGTAGAGAAGGTTAAAAACATTTCTTTGTGGAATAGATAAGAGAACTCATCAAGAAAATACAGAAGTATGGACAGAATAGTTTGGAGGCCTTATTTTTCCCAAAATGAAGCAGACAAGAAAAGCTAAAAAGATACATCCATGGAGTTTCCTCTGGTCAGATCACTAAGCTGTGTGTCAGTCCAGGAGTAAAATCAGGATAGAACCATGATTCTGATGCCAGGAACCTTGGTTCATTTAACATTGCTTCTACATTCAAAAAATACCCAGTTGATTGTGGGTCAGTATCTGGGTTATATAGGTGAAGGAACTACAACTCAAATCTTATCAGAGAATATGGAGAACTTGCTCACAAGAGGCCAATCCAGCAGGATTTCTTTGATCTTAAAAGCTTCCCAACTTGTCTTTACTTTCTTAATGTATGTTGGTTTGGATGTTTATAGGGAAAAGAAAATAATGACACACATACACAAATCAACCTGGTGGTGCAAAAGAGGAGACGTAAAAGGCCTCATAGGATCATGAATTGTAACACAACAAATTATATGAGTCTCTGCATGTTTGTAATTAAGGAAAAGTACACACAGGCCTCTTTTGCACAATGGTTTTCCTGGTGATCATAAATAAGCATTGATAAAAGGATCAGAAAAGCTTCAACTTTTGGACTCATACCAAACTCTTATACTTCATAGTCCCTGAATTCTAGCACTTGAATACTAATTAATGGTGGTATGAGGAAGTCAAATTTGGACAGCAAGACATAAGTGAAATATAGCTGAAATACCAGGCTAAGTCATATGTTATAGAAATGTACAAGGAAAAGCAGGTACCTGCTTTGGAAGAGCATTCATTCCCATCTGAGGAGCCAAAGGGTCATTCACAGGTAAATACAGAGAATAAAAGTAGGGAAATAAGCAAAAAACAAAAACAAACAAACAAAAAAACCCCCAGCTTAACTCTGGTTGAACAGAGTCAGCTCTGGGAAAGTACTGCTCTCTTTAGCCCTATTTTATAAGAATTCATAGTTTTGAAAATATTTGTACATGAAGAGATTTGATCTTCAAAAATAAGAAAATTTGAAAAATACCAAATTCCAAAATAGTGAAATGACTTTTATTTAAAATCAAGAGGAGTATGATGCCAACATAGTCTTCTAAGAAATCTCAAATCCACTTCTGATAGTGTCTGATAGGAACCTCCTTTGTTCACATGGTCTTTTCCTGTCTCAGTTTGAAGTCCTGCACTCTCTCATAATGAACAGCAGAGGTAGCATGACCCAACAATATGGAAACTGAACAGAATTCCTGGAGGAGGTTTCTGGAATAGGCCTTACAAAATAGCAGAGAGAGCAGCCCTTGTAAACAAATGTTGGAACCAAAATAGTTTTTTCTACCTTCTTTATTTCTACTCAATCTCACCTTTTTTTTTTTTTTATCTCTTCTACCCTAGTTCTTACTTCTCTATGATACATCAATCACAGAGGCTGAATGCTAGTCATCACACCCATCACACCCATATCAAGTTTTTATCTCTGATAGGATGCTCCTCTCTGTCTGCTCCTTATTCACATGGCCCCTAACCTGCATGCTCTGTCTCACCTGAATTTCTGGGAAGGTCTCCCAAATGACCTGCACATTAGCATTTTCTTTCCCCCTAACTTATAAGCAAGGTATTATCATTATCACAGTAATGTCTAGTGCATAATGTGAACTCTATTTTGTCTCACTATCCCAATTTTAATTAATTCACTTAATAAATATATATTTAGTGCCTATTAGGCATTCTTCTGTGCATTTGAGAAAAATATTATTTGTTTAACTTCTCCTCCAACATAAACCTGAAGACCCCTTGATTAATAGACAGGGACCACCAATGTCTAGCTCTATTTGCTTTCCTAGTCCAGAAGACAATGCTACAGCATATGCTCCAGCTATAAATGATTCTTAAAGCTCTAGGTTCTATCTTCAATAGTACCTACAATAAGTCTATCTATAGAAAAGTTTACCTAGTTACCTACCATTTCTCTATACAGAAATATTACTAACTACCATACACTATTCTAAGATTTTTATATATGTTAACTCAATCATAATATTTAATCCTCATTTTATAAATAACAAAACTGAGGTTTTGTTATTTACAAATAATTTTTATATTTAATTATAATTATATTTTATTTAATTATTATAATATATTATAATATAATATATAATATAATAATTATAATATAATATAATATATTATAATAATTATATTATTATAATATAATATAATATATATTATAATAATTATATTATATTTAATATATTATAAATAAACAAAAAATTTATAAATTTATAAAACTGAGTAAAGTTGTGTTGCCATTGCTGTTAAGTGGTGGAGCGTGGATTCAAATCCAGGAATTTTAAACTTCAAAGCTTATTTCCCTAATGATTCATGATTCAAGCTTAATAATCATCTAACCCTGCATTTGAATCATGCTCAGTTCTTACCTCATTGTAATGTCTCCACAAATGTCATAGGATCATGAGTTGGAATTATTAATAATTTTCCTATTCCTTCATCAACGTATTGAATGATATCTACTTATCAGAGACTGTTCTCTTTCTCTCTCTTCCTCTCTCTCTCCTCCTCTAACTTCTCCTTTATTGTGAACTCACGAAGGATATCTCTATATTCTTCCACAAAAATACTGGCACTTTCAAAAGATACATTTATGGATTTGAAGGTATTTCAAATGGGTTTCAGGTACCTAAGAGCTCATGGGGTTATACCCTCCTAATAAAGATGAGAGAACTGGAAGTGGGATATATTAAGCAATATTCCCAAAGCCATTCAGTTATTTAATTATAAAGCCATTACTCCTCTTATGAAAGGAACATTTAGTAACTGCTGTTCTAGAAGCTTTTCTATTCCACAGGTTGGTTCTAGATTACATAAATGAATACAATTTTATACCTATAGTCAACAAAAATATACTGAATACTTAAAATTTGTTAAAAAGGTAGATTGCATGATAAATGTTCTTACTACAATAAAATAAAATTAATAAAGTAAAACAAACACTGTCTGCCAGTGATGGTATCATCATGTTTAAAGGACTCACATTCAAGAAAGAGGAAAAAAAAGAGAAGGAAATAGTGAAAACAGGAAGAAAAATAAAGTAAGGAGAACAATCTCACTTGCTATTCAACTGTGTCCTAGAATTGTGACCTCTTTGGAAAGTTTTCAGACAGTTACGCAGTCTTAGGGGTAAGAAGGCCATGAAATCTGTGCATGAACATATTCAATCTGCAAGAAACATAATAATACTATTACAACCAGTCATTATTTACTCTAATTTTTCCATGCCAAATATTTACAGTAGGGGTCCTCAAATTGCAGCCTGCGGGCCACCTGAGGCAGTGTGATTGTATTTTTTCCCGTTTTGTTTTTTTTTTACTTCAAAATAAGATATGTGCAGTGTGTATAGGAATTTGTTCATAGTTTTTTTTTTTTTTTTTTTAACTATAGTCTGGCCCTCCAATGGTCTGAGGGACAGTGAATTGTCCCCCTGTGTAAAAAGTTTGAGGATGCCTGATTTAGAGACTGACAGCAAAACAAAGGTCACAGTATATCTGTACCACTATACTCTTTTTCTTTATATTTTCAATTTGGTCCCATGATGTAAAGCCCACTGTTATCTGGCATTCTTGACTCCTTGAGATTAGTGGCAAAAGATAAGCCAGCCTCCTGTGAAAGAGTATAATGGAGGACTGTATACTCAATCAACACATACAGTGCATATTCAAGGTTGGGAGTAAAATCTTGTGGTGGAGAATCATAGCCATCCCTTGAAGAAGAAAGCAATCCTGGGGACTAAGATATCCAGCTTTTTATATGACAGGAATAATGCTTTACATATCCAGGACTGGATCCTGACTTAGCTTCTTCTTTCTGTTTTCACATCCTCACAGGACTTCAAAAGGAAGGCAGCTATCTTGGCCTGGAAGATGGCAAACAGGGACAGTTCATGAATTCAGTAGTTCCTTCCCTAGACCACCATGACAAGTGACCCACAAAACTCATTATGGTATTATTCTTAGTCCATGGCCTTGTAAATATGGCAGAGCTAGAGGCAGTTTCTTGAGAGAGGATAGTACTATTTTTATAACTCAGATTTACATGAATTATTCTCAAAAGGGAAAAAGAGCACCATATATATCTTTCACAGTCTCTCTCAATAAGCAGATTTTATGAATGTATTTATGATGAGAGCACAACTGGTCATCTACATCAATTTTGTTAGCGTGGAAAACTTGCATTCTCAGTGTCAAATGTAACCTTCTGGAACATTGAGTGAGGCCTTTTGACTTAATCAAAATTTTCCAGAAAAAAATCCTTTTAATAAATCCTTAATAATTAATAAATCCTTTATTGAAAGGTTTTGTTCTGTGTGGTTTGGATTTGGTTGTGGGCCACACTTGGGGATCTGAAGGGCCACATGTGGCCTTGGGACTGCATAGTCCTCAAAGTCTGCATGGCAATGTTGCCATGTAGACACTAGGGGGACAATGTTGCCTAACAAATACAAGCCTTGTAAGACCAGTCCTAGGGAAAATTTCTGTAACTCTGCAGTAAGGAATGTAGTGGTCATTTCAAACAGAAATTAAAGAAACAGGGAGGATATTTTTCTCAATACTTTTTTTGTACTATGTTAATCTCTCTGTTCTTTCATTTGCTTAGAAAGGAGATATTCCCTTCTCAATATATACATGTGTACAAACACACAGACACACACACACACACACACACACACACACACACACACACACACATACACAGCACATACTTCAGCCAAATTCCGGAGAAACTATCTACCAGCAGCACTAAAAATCCTTTATCTATTTCCACTAAGCCCTCCATAGTTCTCTTCTACTAGGTTTTCACTTCCGTCCCCTGCATCTAGGTTTTCCCCCTCAGAGTTTCTAACTATCTCTATCTGAAACACAGACTGAACCTCCTAGTATTTATCTGCACAGAAACCTCTAATCATATAGTATGCTCCATCTCGTACACCAAAGATTGGTAAAAGGTTTCCAAAAAGGAAAAATAGTAGATACTTAGACTTCATAGGCCATATTGTCTCTATTGCAACTACTTACCTCTCCTATTATAGCACAAAAGCAGCCACAGACAATACATAAATGAATAGGCATGGCTGTTTTCAATAAAATTCTAGCACAAAACTGGTAACAGGCTAAATTTGATCTGTTCGCTGTAGTTTCATTTCCTTTTCTTTCTTTTTTTTTTTTTTATTAAATCATAGCTGCTTACATTGATATGATCACGGGGCATCATAAACTAGCTTCACAGACCATTTGACACGTTTTCATCACAATGGTTAACATAGCCTTCCTGGCATTTTCCCAGTTACCGTGCCAAGACATTTACATTCCACATTTACTAAGTTTCGCATTATACCTTTGTAAGATGCCCCACAGGTGTAATCCCACCAGAAGCCCTCCCTCCACCCACCACCTCCCTCCTCTCCCTTTTCCCCTTTCCCCTATTCTTAGGTTGTAACTGGGTTATAGCTTTCATGTGAAAGCCCTAAATTAGTTTCATTGTAGGGCTGAGTACATTGGGTACTTTTTCTTCCATTCTTGAGATACTTTACTAAGAAGAACATGTTCCAGTTCCATCCATGTAAACATGAAAGAGGTAAAGTCTCCATCTTTCTTTAAGGCTGCATAATATTCCATGGTGTACATATACCACAATGTATTAATCCATTCGTGGATTGATGGGCACTTGGGCTTTTCCCATGACTTAGCAATTATGAATAGGGCTGCGATAAACATTCTGGTACAAATATCTTTGTTATGATGTGATTTTTGGTCTTCTGGGTATATGTCCAGTAGAGGAATTACCGGATTGAATAGCAGATCTATTTTTAGATCTCTAAGTGTTCTCCATATATCTTTCCAAAAGGAATGTATTAATTTGCATTCCCACCAGCAGTGCAAAAGTGTTCCCTTTTCTCCACATCCACGCCAACATCTCTGGTCTTGAGATTTTGTGA
>CAUYPK010142217.1:0-15132 GCA_963574355.1 Loris lydekkerianus | reverse complement strand
AGAGAGGGAAGGGGGGAGGGGGTTGGGGACGGGGAGAGCCGAGCGACAACGCCGGAGGGAGGGGGGGGCACCGGAAGAGCACCGAGACGGACGGGGGGGGCCGTGGTGTGTGCCACACCTTTGGGGGGCAAGACACGATAGCAAGAGGGACTTTACCTAACAAATGCAATCAGTGTAACCGGGCTTATTGTACTCTCAATGAATCCCCAACAATAAAAAATAAATTAATTAATTAGATTAAATTTTTTTAAAAAAGAAAGAAACTTGGAAAAAAAATAGTGAGCTCACAAAGATAATGTCCATGAATCACATTGGAAACTATCAAATACCAAGTGAAATGTCACATATTTCTGTGCTCAATAGCAGTCATAAACATATAGTTCACTCCATGAGGCAGAGACAATATGAAGATAGTTAAAACACTGGCAAGAAGGAGAAACTTTCTAGTTCATTTTTCCTAGCATTAGAAAGATACAGAAATAAGACTTTGTCCACCAGGTCTATCTAAATGCCATCTAGTGGACACAGAGGTTTTGTGCAAATAGAAGTACTACAAATACAAGGCACAGCTTATAAGCATTAGCTTCTGTTGGTATTGTCAATACACAAGGTGAACTTTAGCCTTAGCAGGAGACCAACTGTGGCCACTTATAACGTACAATATAAAGAAATCTGGGGAAGGTCCTGGTTCTTAGTGACCCCCACCCTGAAACATCACACCCCAAAATCTCATTATTAGAGCTTAATTATTATTATTATTTTTTTTTTTTTTTTTTGCATTTTTTTGGCTGGGGCTGGGCTTGAATCTGCCACCTCTGGCATATGGGGCTGGCACCCTACTCCTTTGAGCCACAGGCGCCGCCCTAGAGCTTCATTTTTTTAAGCATGGAAAGATTTAGTTTTCAAAAGTCTTCTATTAAAGTTAAAGACCTGGGCAGCACCTGTGGCTCAGTGGGTAGGGCGCCAGCCCCATATACCAAGGGTGGTGGGTTCAAACCCAGCCCAAACTGCAACAAAAAATAGCCAGGCATTATGGTGGGCACCTATAGTCCCAGCTACTCAGGAAACTGAGGCAAGAGAATCGCCTAAGCCCAGGAGCTGGAGGTTGCTGAGCTGTGGCGCCACAACATTCTACCTAGGGTGACACAATGAGACTGTATTTAAAACTACAATAAAATAAAAAATAAAGTTAAAAGACCTGTGGGCAAACAAATCCCTAAATTTCTTTCATTTCATACCTTAGCAGAGTTTAGCTGAAGGTAAATGAAGAACAAGGTCTTACAGGAATAGAAATCAAGGAGGGCAGAGAAGAGTGCAGGGTCATGAGAGGCTCAAAGAGGAGACCTGGGAGCAAAAGACAAACTCTATGCTCATCCTAGTTTTGCTTTACCCAGGCTTTGTTAATAGAATGCTGTTTGGCGGGTATAATTTGTTTCTCATCCTGCAGCTTACAATTAGCCTTGATGGCTGATGAAGCCCATATTAAAGCAAATGTGGAAAGAATGTGTAGGTTTTTTTCATTTTAAATATATCTCTGAAGCCATCCCGGCACACACAGAGACTGGGGTAGGGAATGGGCAGGAGGGGGCCTGCCTTGTGGTTTGAATCCAAAGCCAGTGGGGCTTCCCCCAGCAGCCTGGGCTTGGCAGTGTGGCACTGGAGGCACCCTTCCTTGGAAATGTGTAGGAGCCCTGCATAGCTGTGTCTGCTTCTCCTCAACATGCTTCCTTTTCTATCTACAGTATTTAGAAAGATGAGAGACAACGCTGCGAAGAACACAAAGGCTTTTGCAAACTGTCTCTGGCTTCATACTCAAAGCTGTTGCTATCAGGGTTGGATTTAGCAACTTGGCATTCACTTGGTAGGACCACCCCTGTTGGCAGCCATCTGGAGTCTTTTGGAGAATTTTTAAAGAACAGCTTGGAGAGCACTTTATAGTGTTCAATTCAGGAAGCCTGCGTTTGAGCCCACCACCAGTAGCTAAGTGAACTTGTGTGATCCATTGCCCCTCCTTGGACCTCTGTTGCTTGGCCAGTTAAACAGTGTGTCAATTCCCTACAAGGTATAATAGTATAAGGCAGGGGTTTCCAAAGTGCAGTCGCAGGACCAGCATCATCAGTGTCACTTGGAGACTTAATTAGAACTGTACATTTTCAGCCCCCACCTATGCGCCCAAATCAGAAACTGAGGGTAGGGTCCAGAAACCCTCCAGTAATTCTGATACACAGTCAAATTTGAGAACTAGTGCTGTAAGCTTTTACTCCTCTCTCTCTGCCGTTTCCACTCTGGGTATACCTGCGCAACACTGATTTGCAATCTGTCAAAGGGGTGCTGGAAAACAAGGCAGGCATACACTTGCAAAAGTCAGCTGAGTAGGTAGCCAGGAAGATGGAAATCAGAATGTGGACAGGGATACCAAGGGAGAACCTTCCATCACTTCTCTAGACCCTTTCATGGCCAAAGTTCCAGAAAGCTCCAAGACTATCTACAGAACAGACACCTTCTTGGCCGTGTTCTCACTGCACATTTTACAACATCAAAAGTATCAAGAGCCTAAGTGTTTTTTGTTAATGATGCCAACTTCTTTTCTGACTATTTTTGTCTCTAATCCCCATAGATACTTGTCATTTAGTGCTGGGCAAGGAAAATTATTTTCTTCATTAGATTTTTGCTTTTCCCTCTATCTTTTCTGGCAGCTCTTCTTTTCCTCTAAGTTATCAGGGACAACCTACAAGTGTGGTGCTGGGTTCCACAAGGGAACTATGGTTTCCTAGCAACAGCCAGAGCCTGCTGGGCCATTCTCTGAGTCACCAGTTCCAGCAGCTCTTGATAAGCAGTGTTGCTTGCAGAGGAACTCTCTCTGGACCCTACACAGGAGCCTATGTATATGTGTCTCCTTAAAAATGCACCAGAATCTACAGAGAATACATATCAGTAGGATGTAAAGAGTGACGTAAATAGGTGCTTTTATTTTAAGCTAAATGCGTCTTGTTTTTTGATGATTGGTTGGAGAAGGAAAGGAAAGATGGAGGGAAATAATAGCAGAGGGACAAAGAAAGGGAGGGAGAAAGAAATTTTTTTCAACAAACATCCCCTGAGCATGTGCAATGTATTCTTTAGTTAGATACTGGAGATGCAAAATCAAATAAGACATGGTTCTTGCCTTCAGGAAGCTTATAGTCTAATGGGGAAACAGTTCAGCAAATTCTACTTGCATCTTGTCATACACAAAAACTATTGATTCCACAACAGAGTATAACTGCAGGGGCTCGGGAACCATAATGAACCTTCTTTTAACTTTGTAAACTTTTTATTTCACTGTGAAGTCATCCTTAACATTGAGATTTTCAAATGTATTAGGATTAAATCCTAATGGATTTAATGGATTTTACAATGTTTTTGATCTCAGTATCTGCAGTTATATTATTGTCCTGAATGCTGTGTGCTTAGGTCCTGGCTCACTTTTTTTTTTTTTTTTTTTTTTTTTTTCCTTTGTGGTAAGATTTTCTTTCTTTCTTTTTTTTTTTTCTTTTTTTCTTTTTTGCCAGAAAAAAGCATAACAAATGTATTTAGCAGAGTTTCACATGACATTGAAGCCTTTAGAAATGAAAACCCAAAGACCCAAGGAAACTGTATTTTTATGCTTTCTCATGACAGAGAGGAGAGTTGTGGAGAAAAATGATTGGACAAAAAGTGATGTGACCCCAATGGAAACAAACTGGAAGGGTGGGACTGAAGAGGGGGACTGAGCAAGGCCTTTTGTCCAGATTCTCCTGCCTCTGGGGGAAGCATTGCTTTGTTCTGGTTACAGGGCAGGGTACCTGTACATGAGAGCCTTGTGACCTACACTACATAAAGCTTTCAGGAAAGCTAAGTCAGGGAAGTCCTTGACGGCCAGCTGTCACTCAGAAAGCAGGGGGACGTCAGAGAGATCTTCTTGCTTCTGATGTGGTAAGGTTTTCTAAGAATTTGTGTCTTTTATTGATCTTTTTGAAATAGGCTCTTGGTAAACTTATCAATTCCACTTTTCTATTAAATGTATTGATTTTTGTTTTTATTTTTATTGATTCATTTTGCCTTCTTAAAGTTGTATTGGTTTTTTATTTGCTCTTGAAGTGAAGCCATAATTGAATCCATTTATTTTCATTTTTCTTTTATATTAATAAAAGCACTTAAAACTGTGAATATCTCTGATTTTAGGTTTGGGTGCTGCCATTTATCTTAATGTGAACTATTGTTGAATGCTCTTATTTACTTTTACTTGTTTGATTTATCAAAGAGATTAAAATCACCCTCCATGATCATAATTCTTGTGGATTTCTTTTTGTATTCCTAAGAGGTTTTGACATCTACAATTCCATACTGATTAGCACTTAGAGTTTCAATGATTTGTCTTTGTTATGGATCATCCCTGTAATCCAATTAAAAAAAAGAAAGAAAGAAACAGGAAGAAAAAAAGGAAGGAATGGAGAAAGGAAGGAAGGAAGGGAGGGAGGGAAAGGAGAGGAGGCAGGAATCCTTCTTCATGCCATGTAATGACTTGAGCTTTGAATTTTATATCACCGTCTAATATTAATTTGTTCACCCCTGGCTATACATGGTGTCTCATGCCTATAATCCTAGCATTCTTGGGAAGCCAAGGTGGGAAGATTGCTTGAGCCTCAGGAGTTCAAGACTAGCCTGACCAAGAGCGAGATCTCATCTCTACAAAAAATAGAAAAAACTTCCCAGCCATGAGCATGGTATGTTTTTCCATCTGTTAAATTATTTCAACAGTTAATACTCAAAAAGAATATTAGATTTGGAGCAGTTGCTAGATACCTTTTTTGCAGATATTTTTCATAAACCACATGACTCTTGTCAGCTCATTTCATTTTACTAATCACCTTCCCAGAGAGGGTTTTCTCAGTAATCTTATTTTTTGTTGGTTTAAAAACCTCAATAGTTTTACAACATCAATTCTACTTAAATATATTCAATGCAATCCAAATTAAAATCCCACTGGAAGTATTTTTGTAGAAACTGAGTGTCTTTGAGTACTCTTTTAAGAAAAAAAAAAAATGACTAAAATTTCTAAGAAACATTTGAAAAATAGAAAACATAAGCTGGTACTTTGATTAACAAATATCAATATATATTTCAAGAAACTCACTAATGAAAATAATAAATATATAGTTATGCAAGGATTGACCGAAAGGTCAATGAAGTGAGAAGAATGTTAAAAAGTAGGCTTATGAATGTAGCAATTTATTTTATATTAAAGAAAATCCTTGGGAGAAAGGTTATACTACTGGGAAAAGTGACATGATAAACACTAAATGAATTTGTTTTACCACAACTGATATTATATTTTATATGACTTAAACATTCAACAATGTAACATAAACATTTATACCCTCACATTAATTTGAAATAAAAATAAGCATAAAATAAATTTATAATCAGACAGTAAAAAAAATTTATTCTACCTTAGGTTTTTTTTTCTCTTTACAATTTTTTCTATTAAGCCATAACAGTGTATATTAATGCATTTATGGGGTACAATGTGCTGATTTTATATACAGTTTGGAATGCTTACATCAAACTGGTTAACATATCCTTCACCTAATTTACTTAATTATTGTGTTAAGACTTTTATATTCTATTTTAGTAGATTTAATATGTGCCCTTGCAATATTCTACTTTAGGTTTAGAAGCACCTAGGTTAATTATAGTTCATATAACAGATGTAGATATGAAAAGTGATATGTAATAACATATATATACTGCTAATGATAATATTTCCTAAATATTTTAATACATATCTCTGTGTGTGTGTGTGTGTGTGTGTGTGTGTGTGTGTGTGTGTATGCATACATTCAGGATTTATTTGAAAAAGTAATACAGACTTTAACAGGGGAAACTGCTGACACTGAATCAATGTATTTTGGCACATATTGTGGATTAACATTTGAAGGAGAAAAAACAATTTCTAGAATCCATTCCCTAAAAAGGAAATAAAGTTTTTTCTTTGTTTAAAAAAATTTAAACATAAATTACAATCTACAAAAAATTCTCTAAAATAGAAGAAAATTTATAGTTCATACAAACTTAGATGTAAAAAGAAGTTGATTTATTTGGCCATATAAAAATAAGAAACTTTTCTGGGACAAAAGATAACATAAACAAATTTGAAAGAAAAGTGGTGGGTGGTAACATGTCTACCAGACACAATATTAAAATTTAAAATATACAAAGATCTTCTATAAATTATATAACACAAATAGTAAAAACTGAATAAAAATATACAAAGAATATTAACAGAAAATTCAACAAGAATAAAAAATATAAGATGTTCAACTTTAATGTTAATCAGGAAAATGCAAATTGCAAAATAAGTGTCTACTGAATGACCACATTATTGGAAAATTTATAAATGATTGAACATCTATGGCAATATTAAGAACATGGAAATAGGGGACTGTTATGAATACTTTTCAATTTTCTTCAAGTACTATTTACATAAAAGAAAATGCACTCATTTTAAGCATATAGTTCAATGAGTTTTGATGATTACAACTATTTATATAAGCTCTAAATACAAAATGCAAATAAAAAATAATTCCATCACCTCACAATTCTCTTGGAATGTTTACAATCAATCTCTCACCTTCTGCCACTAATCTGATTTTTATTTATCTGATTTCTATAATATCAGTACAGCTTAGATTTGCTTGCTTTGCGCTTCAGATAAATGGGATTATTTAGTATGGACTCCTTTGTATCTGGTTTCTTCAGCTCCTCATAATGTTTTGAAGATTTAATCATATTAATGTGTGTATTCGTAGTTAATTTATTTTCATTATTGACTGCTATAGCATTGTATAAATATTCCTCAATTTGTTCATTCATTCACCTTTTCATAGGTTTGGAACCAAGAACAGTATTTTCAATAGCCAACTTCATGTCTGGCTATACCCTTATCCTGTTGAATGGCTTTTTAAATTCTTACTATTCATTTATTTGATATTATTTTGTGTGTTTTTCTAAGTTTTTTCTTTAACTAGATTGTAATGTTAATGAAAACATTATGTTAATGTTAATAAAAACAGAGATTTGTCTGTCTTTTTTTATTATCAGAGCCTCAGTGTCCAGAACAGTGCTGAGCCCATAGTATTCACATGGCTAGTGTTTTTGAACGAATAATAAATAAATCAAATAATAGAAGGTTCTATGTCTTGAGTTGCTATTACGTGCTATACATTGTGCAAGATGATCTCTATATTATGAGAGAAATACATATTTTATTTTTCTTAAAAATTTCTCTGTCTTCCAAAATGAGCCCTGGTGACAAAGAAATCTATATTTCTTTGAAGAAAGTCATGAGTGATAAATACGTACATTTAGAACTAAAAATGCTTTATGGCTGCAAACAGTTTTATGAGGGGGAGAGAGAGAGAAAGATCTGGAATATCTAGGAGTTAATACTGGGACTTAGAGATAAAAGAAGTAAGATTAAGATTAGCAACTATATGAAGGAAAAGTCATAAAGGAAAAACCCAGTAGGTGGGGTTAAAATGAAGGACGTTTGGGGTAGTAGAAAGGTATCTGATGGGGATTTTAAATAGAAATTTTGTGGTCAGATTTAATAAACAATTCTCTTCCATTTCTTCAATTGAAAATTAAGTAAGCTCTTTATTTCTTGTATATATATATATACATATATATATATATATATATATATATATATATATATACATACGCACACTTAGGTGGAAATAAATAAAAGTGCTATGGCTTTCTTCAAGGCAGACATGAAATGGCAGAAAGGATTGCCCATGTGGATCACACACAGACATTAATATTAATACAATTAAAGAGGCAGACATGAAATGGCAGAAAGGATTGCCCATGTGGATCACACACAGACATTAATATTAATACAATTAAAGAATCGGATACTCAATTCCCCTTGTAGTCCAATCTCCCACCTACTATGTAATTAACCCCATGAGACTTCAAAAATTGGTTCTGTATGAGTATGTCAATTGACAACAGGCACACATCACTAGCAAGTCTATCAGTAATTTTTTTGAATAGCTCTATTTTTCTTCCCAATCAGATCCTCTTTGTAACTAATCAAACATCTGCTTGCCTGTAACTTATTTAATGTTATATAAGTAGTAAGATGTATATCAAATAAGGCATTTTAAAATCAGATCTTCTATTGAATCCTTTGAAAAACAGAGAACCTCAACATTGCTTCCAATATTTGACATTTTTTCAATGTAATGAAAGCAGCTATATTCACAGCAATGCCACTCAATAAATATTTGTTGAATAATGAATTAGCTATCATGTTACCATGCCCTGTAGTCTTTTCTAAGAATTGAATCATCCCACTCTTAAGGGATTCTTTCAGGGTGTTTTGCAAATAACAATAATAATAAACATAGTCTCGTAATAGAGAGAACTCCATGTGCTAGTGCTACCTTTCAAGGGAAGTAAACTAAGTCAAAGAGTAAGTAGGTTTTGTTCAAAGTCATAATAGCAGATAAGCAGCTGTGTGCAAAGCAGATATTATAAGTTATGACACTGTGTCCATTTAAATGTCTACTTGAAATTTCTGATGGGAAATGGCATATAGACCAAAATATCAAGTGAGGGAAAAATTAGTCTCTTGACATACTTTGGCAGATGGCAAGAAATAAAGATGTTCAATAATGATACCAACCTATCTCAGTTTCCTGGACAGAGCCCAAAGAAAATAAACTGCATTTTTCTCTCTAGTGCTGGTTTAAGCACCACTCTCTGTACTGAAATATGTTAGCATTTGGATTTAACAACTACATATTCACACAGGACCAAATCTGTGTCCAATCACATATTAAAGGACCCAGTGCCTCCTTATTCATACATAGAGTTATAATTGAAAAAAAATAATCATAGAGGTATGTAAAATAAAGAAGAGGAGAGAAAGGTCTCTAAGAATGAAAAAAAAAAATACTGACACTTCTCTAGGTACTAATTCACATCAAGCATAAAGAAGTCCATGACGCTGTCAAAATACTATTTGTCATTATCTCAGGCAAACATGCTCAAAAGTGTTAGGCTCCCTTAGGGGGATGAGAGTGGTTGTTTAAATCCAAGTACAGTTGACTGTATTTATCATTTTGATCTGACAAAACCATATCCTTTTACTTGGAAAATTACCTTACCATACCACAGAATACAACCCAGTACTATGAGAATTTTCACCAAGAGATTTGCAGATAGCTGAGAGGAAGAACCTGTGAGGTTTGTTAGCTAACTTTGATAGTAAAGGGAGTTTCATCAGAATCATGACACAACCTCAACATTTGGCATTCAAAAAAAAAAAAAAAAAAGTGTCTTCATTATTCCACCTGCAGAAGAGTGGGAGTTATTTAGCTGTATTAAATTATTAGTGAAATTAGCCAAATCTGGCCTTTGATTCCAAATAGAAGCTGGCTTCTGCAGTTATATGTGGATGTGGGCACGACAGCAATCTATTGGCATCAACAGATTTGTCCAGTAAAATATTCCAGAAATGACTGTATGTGAATGCCAAGCATATGAACAAGATGCTTGGAAAGAAAACACTGTGAAGAAAAGATACATAAAGAAAGAATTGAAGGGATATAAGGGAGCAATATCACTCCAAATAATCTCATTTTCTGTAGTCCTACTCTGTATCTGAAGTATAATAGAACACTTCAAGTTCCCTGCTGTCACTTTTTCTCTAGCCTCATCCTACTTCTGAAATATCCTCTACATGCTAGCCAGAGATTCCTATGTAGACTGTAAGTACACTCTTCCTTACAGGTCTACAATGGCTTACTATTGCTCATGGAACAAAGTTTAAGAGTGGCAGTGTGGCATGCTCAGTCCCTTACAAACAGGGCACAACTTCTCTTTGGCAGGATTTCTGGCTGCTCTTTCCCTAGTGCTCTCACATCACCAACACGCATATCCTATACTTCGATCAAATAAAATGTTTTGCTTATTTGTGAGATTTTCCGTGTTTTTCCATGGCCTGTTAAAAAATCAGGTGCACTTGTTCTACAATAACCTTTGCTTTCTGACAGGCCTAGTAAAGACTATCCACCCCAGAGCAATATTGCCTGTATGAATACTTCTCAGACTTTCATACCTGAGTTACTTGCTTTTACTCCCTGTGACAGCTCTTACCACACTGCTTTGCAAATGTCTGTGTATACATCTTACTTGTTTAAAAGATGTTGGGCACCTTGAGTGATAGGCTCATCTCCAATTTTTTATTAATTTGTTTCTCATGAGCTTGAGGCTTAGTGATAATTATGTGCACTATTTTCTGTAAGGTAGTTTCCTTCAGAATGTTTGCAATGTCTACTTCTATATGAAGGTAGTATTAACTCAACTTGTAAAAATAATATTGTAAACCTAGAACACCATAATATAAATTCCGTTGTATTTGGGTTAAGTCTGGTAACTCTGAAACTCTAAGGTCCACTCTCTGGGTTATTTTTGGATAAGGAAGTTCTATCTCAAAATGCTCACATACACAAATAAAGTACACTATCTTAGATTGTTCTTCACTTTTATTTCTTTTTTTATTATTATTGTTGAGTATTAATTGAGGGTATGGAGAACGAGGTGACACTACTTGCATTTGTTAGGTAAAATACCTCTTGTGTCCTGCCTCCAAGACATGTGTTACACACCGTCATCCACCCAAACCCCTCCCTCCTTCCCTCTCTCCTCTTCCCTCTTACCCCACCTCTCACCAGGCACTAGGTCATCAATTGTCCTCATATTAGAATGATTACATTGTATTCTTGCTTCTCCATTCATGAGATGCTTTTCTAAGAAAAATGTGATTCAACTCCATCCAGGTTAATACAAAACATGTAAAGTCTCCATCGTTTTAAATGGCTGAATAGTATTCCATGGTATATATATACCACTTTTTGTTAATCCATCCTGGGTTGGTGGCACTTAGGTTATTTCCACAGTTTGGCATTTGTAAATTGAGCTGCGATAAACAGTCTAGTGCAAATGTCCTTATGATAAAATGATTTTTTTTTTCTGCTGGATAATGCCTAGTAATGGGATTGCAGGATCAAATGGGAGGTCTAGTTTGAATTCTTGGGGGATTCTCCATATTTCCTTTCAAAAGGGTTGCAGTACTTTGCAGTTTCACCAGCAGTATAAAAGTGTTCCCCTCTCTCCAAATCCACACCAGTATCTAAAGTTTTGAGATTTTGTGATGTGGGCCATTCCCACCAGGGTTAGGAAATATCATACAGTGATTTTAATTTGCATTTATCTGATAATTAGGGATGATGACCATTTTTTCATATGTTTGTAGGCCATTCATCTATCTTATTTAGAGAAGGTTCTATTCACCTGTCTTGCACATTAATATAAGGGATCATTGGATTTTTTTATGTTGTTGAATTTAAGTTTTCTGTAGGTCATAGTTATCAAGCAATTGTCCAACTCATAAAATGCAAATATCTTTTCCCATTCTTATGGTTGTCTATTTACTTTGGTGGTTGTCTCCTTAATGTACAGAAGCTATTAAATTACATTAAATTCCATTTGTTTATTTTTGTTGTTGTGCAATTGCCATGAAGTCTCCTTCACAAAGCCTTTTCCCAGTATGATGACTTCAAGTGTTTTACCCACACTTTATTTAAGGTTTTTTTATTGCTTCATGTCTTTTAGATCTTTTATTCATCTTGAATCAATTTTTGTGAGAAGTGAGAGGTGTGGGTCCAGTTTCAGTCTTTTACGTGTAGATATCCAGTTCTCCCAGCACCATTTATTGAATAGGGATTCTTTCCCCCAGTGTAAGTTCTTCTTTGGTTTATCAAAGATTAAGTGGCTGTAAGGTGTTAGTTTCATTTCATGGTTTTTTATCAAGTTCCAGATGTTTATGTCTCAATTTTTCTGCTGATATCATCCTATTTTGATCACTATGGCCTCATAGTACAGCATAAAATATGGTAGGCTGATGCCCCTGGCTTTGTTTTTATTGCTAAGAATTGCCTTGGCTATACAAGGATTTTTTCTGGTTCCATATAAAATGAATATTTTTTTTTCTCCAAATTTTGAAAGTGTGATGTTTGTATTTTAATGGGGATTAAATTAAATCTGTAGATTACTTTTAGAAGTATAGACATTTTAACAATGTTGATTCTTCTCAGCTATGATCATGGTATGTTCTTCCATTTGTTAATATCTTCTGTTATTTCTTTTCTTAGGGTTTCATAATTTTATTTATGGAGGTTTTCACATCATTTGTTAGGTATATTCCCAGGTATTTCATTTTTATTGAAGCTACTTTGAAGGGGATTGTGTCTTTAATTAGCTTCTCATCCTGGCTGTTATTAGCATATACAAAGGCTACTGACTTGTGGTCATTGATTTTATATCCTGAGACATTACTGTACATTTTGATCACTTCCAGGAGTCTTGTGGTTGAGTCTTTGGGGTTCTCTAAGTACAAGATTATATCCTCAGCAAAGAGGGAGAATTTGACTTCCTATGTCCCCATTCGAATGCCCTTTATTTCTGTCTTTTGCCTGGTTGTATTAGCTAGAACTTCCAGTACTATATTGAACAGTAGTGGTGATAGAGGACAGCCTTGTGTGCTTTCAGTTGTAAGTGGAAAAACTTTCAGTTTTACTCCAGTATAATATTAGCTGTGGGATTGTCATAGATGGCTTCAATCAGTTTAAGAAATGTGTCATCTAGGCCTATTTTCTTCAGAGTTCTAATTTAAAAAGTATGCTGAATTTTATAAAATGCTTTTTCTGCATCTACTGAAAGGATCATATGGTCTTTGTTTTTGCTTCTGAGATTTGGAGAATTACATTTATGAATGTGAATATGTTAAACCAGCCTTGCATCCCTGGTATTAAACCTACTTGATTGTGATGAATGGTTTTTTTAATGTGTAAATGTAATCTATTGGCTAGGATTTTACTGAGAATTTTTGCATCTATTTTCACTAGTAAAACTGGTCTGAAATTCTCATTTCTAGTTGGATATTTTTCTCATTTTCATATCAGGGTGATGTTTGCTTTGTAGAACACATTGGGGAAGATTCCTTCCTTCTCAATTCTTTTGAATATTTTCAGTAGTATGGGGGGTATAAGCTCTTCTTTGAAAGTTTGATATAAGTCTTGTCTGAAGCCATCTGGTCCAGGGCTTTTTTTGTGGGGGGATTTTTTTATTGTTTCTTCGATCTCAGTTCTTGAAATAAGTCTGTTGAAGAAATCTATTTCTTCTAGATTAAGTCTAGGGAGAATGTGTGATTCCAGGTATTGATCTATTTCCTCCACATTGTCGAATTTCTGGGCATGGTGTTTTTTGTGGAACTCAGGGATGACCCCTTGTATCTCTATGGCATCTATTGTTATTTCTCCTTTATCATTTCTGATTGAGTATATTAGAGATTTTGCTTTTCTGTTTCTAGTTAATCTGGACAAAATGTTATTCATTGTATTTATTTTCTCAAAAACCAACTTATTGTTTTGTTAATTTTATGAATGATTGTTTTGTTTTCAATTTCATTCATCTCTTATTTAATTTTTTTTTCTTTTCTTCTGCTGAGTTTGAGATTAAATTGTTCTTCATTTTCCAATTCCATAAATGATTCATGAGTTTGTTGATGTACTCTCTGTTTTTTCAAAATGTAGGCATCTAATGTCATAAATTTTTCTCCTAAGACTGCTTTTGCTGTGTCCCACAGGTTTTGGGAAATTGTGTCTACATTGTGATTATTGTTGAGGAATTTAAAGATTTCCTCTTTTACCTCTTCCTGAACCCAACTATCATTCAGCATAAAGTTGTTTAATTTCCACATCTTTGTGTGTGGATGAATGTTTTTGTTGGAGTTGAGTTCCACCTTATTGCCTTGTGGTCGGAGGAGATACAAGGTGTAATTTCTATTCTTTTAATTTTGCTGAGGTTTGATTTGTATCCTAGGATGCTGTCAATTTTGAAGTACATACCATGGGCTAATGAGAAAAATGTATATTCCTTAGCTTTGGGATGGTGTGTTCTCTATATGTCTATTAAAAGCATTTGTTCTAGGATAACATTTAAGTCCTCTGATTTTGTTTAGTTTCTATTCAGAAGATTTGTTAAGTTCTGTCAGAGGGTTGTTAAAGTCCCCATGGTGTTATGGCATATCACATTGTTCAGACCTACCAAGGTATGTTTCATAAATCTGGGAACATTTAAGTTGGTGCATACATTTTTCAAATTAAAATATCTTCTTTTTGAATTGTTCCTTTGACTAAAGTATCTATTGTTGTCTTTCTTAACTTTAAGTTGATGTAAATCTGCCTGTATCTGAAAATAACAATACAACCCCTCCTTTCTTCTGATTTTCCATTTGCTTGAAATACTGTTTTCCATCCCTTAACCCTGAGTTTTGATTTGTCCTTCAAGACTCAGTGTGTTTCCTGGAAGTAGCATAAGGATGACTTATGCTTTTTTATCCAATCATCCAGCCTGTGCCTCTTCAGTGGTGAGTTCAGTCCATTGACATTTATTGAGAGAAATGGTAAGTGTGGCAGAATCCTATTCTTGTTATTTTGTGAAAGTCCCTTGTATAGTTTTATCCTTTGGGCCATTGTGGAAGCATTGTTTTTACCTTTATTTTCTTTGTGTTTACTTTGCTGGTGATACATTGTGGTGATCAGTGTTGAGAATAGGTCTAAGTATTTCCTATAGAGCTGGTCTTGCTGTGGCAAATTTCCTCATAGTTTGTATATACTCAAAAGATTTGATTTCTCCATCAATTTTGAAGCTTATTTTAGCAGCGTATAGAAGTTTTGGCTGAAATTTGTTTTGTTTAAAAATGTTGAAGGTGGATGACCATACTCTTTTGGCTTGGAAGGTTTCTGTTGAAACATGTGCTATCATCCTAATGGCTCTACCTCTGTAGATCAGTTGGCGCTTACTCCTGGATGCTTGCAGAATTTTTTTCTTTCATTTTTTTTTTTTTTTTATTTTTTTGAATTTATTTATTTTTTTATTGTGGAGAAGGGGCAGGGAAAGAAGGCGGGGGAAGAGGTGAGTGACAGGGTCGGGCCAGTGGCATGGTACCACATTGGCTGTATCTAGGTAGAGGCAGTT
>CAUYPK010142216.1:0-18405 GCA_963574355.1 Loris lydekkerianus | reverse complement strand
CCTCTACCTACATACAGCCAATGTGGTACCATGCCATTGGCCCAACCCTGTCATGCACCTCATCCCCCGCCTTCTTTCCCCGCCCCTTCCCCATGCTCTATATAAGCGGCTGCTTGACGCAATAAAGTTGAGTTCCTGCTTAAAAAAAAAAAAAAGAAATGAAATCAGAAAGGAAGACCAAAGAGAGGGAAGGAGGGAGGGGAGTGGGGCTTTGGTGTGTGCCACACCTTTTGGACGCAAGACACAACTGTAAGAGGGACTTTACCTAAAAAATGCAATCAGTGTAACCTGGTTTATTGTACCCTCAATGAATCCCCAACAATAAAAAATAAAGAAAAAAAAAAAAAAGAAGAAGAAAGAAAATGTGTCAAACGGTCTATAAAACCAGTATATGGTGCCCATGATCGCATTAATGTACACAGCTATGATTTAATAATAATAATAATAACAAAAGACATAGGTAGATTAAAAGTAGAGAGATGGAGAAAAATATAATATTTATTTAATCACTAACAAGAAGAAATCTGGGGAAGGTACACCAATTTAAGATAAAGAAGACTTAATAACAAGGAAAATTATCAGAAATAAAGAGTAGGTCTTTATAATTATAATAATGAACAGGATCAATTTATTGATAATTCCTAACATCTTTAGTATGCATGCACCTAATAACAAAGTATCAAAATATATGAGGCAAACTCATACCAAGGACCTACCAACAGAGCCACGTTTGCATCAAAACCATGAAGAAGGTGGCCTGAGTCATCATGGAGAAGTACTAAACATGTATGGGCAATGACTTTCACATAAACAAGCACATGGGCAAGGAAATCACCATCATTCCCAGCAAGAAGCTCCACAACAAGATAGTGATGTATGTCACACACCTGATGAAATGGATCTGGCGGGGCTCAGTGAGAGACATCTCCATCAAGCTGCAGGAGGAGGAGAGAGAGAGAAGAGAGACAACTATGTCCCTGAGGTCTGAGCCCTGGATCAGGAGATCACTGAAGTAGATCCTGACACTAAGGAAATGCTCAAGCTTTTGGACTTTGGTGGTCTGTCCAAGCTCAAGTCACTCAGCCTACAGTTAGGATAAATTTCAAAATGCCACGTGGAACTGGTTGAATCTGTCTGCTTGGCTGTAACATTTTAACAAACCTGGGACAACAGTCAAAAAAAAAAGTTAAAAATTAAAAAAATGAGGCAAAAGCAAGGAGAAATGGACAAATCCACTATAAGAGCTGGAGACTTCAACACCCCTCTATCAGTAATTAACCAATCCAATGGGAAGAAAATCAATAAAGATATAATTAAATTGAGAACATCACTAATAAATATTTATAAAATACTTCATCCAACAACAGCAGAATACACAATCCTCTCAAGCTCACACAGAATGTTCACACAGATAGATTATATCTGGGCCATAAAACATACCTTAACAAATCACACAATCTATGCTCTCAGACCACAATGGAATTCGATGTGAAAGTAGTAACAAAAAAATAGATGGGAAAAAATTCCAAAATATTTGTAGATCAAACAACACACTTCTAAATGACACGTGGTTGTTAAAGGAGTGTAAAGAGAAATTAAAAGTATTTTTAACTATATGAAAATGAAAATGCACTTTATCAATATTTATAGAATATGGTGAAAGTAGTGCTTAAAAAGAAATGTATAAGCATTGAATACATATATTAGAAGAAAAGAAAAACCTAAAATCAATATTCTAAGTTCCCACATTAGGAAACTAGAAAAATCAAAGTAATAGAAGTGCAAAGCAAGCAAAGAAACAAAAATAAAAATTAGAGAAGGAATTAATGAAGTTGAAAAACAAGATTTCGAAAGAGAAAAATCAATGAAACTAAATGCAGATTCTCTGAAAACATCAATGAGAGTTATAAACCTTTATGCAGGCCAACCAGAAAAAAAAAAAAAAAAAGAAGCAACTACTGATTTCATGGACATTAAAAGATAATTAAGGAATATTATGAACAATTCTATGCCTACAAATTTGCTAATTTACATTAAATAAACCATTCCTTGAAAGACACAAACTATTAAAACTCAGTCAAGAGAATTAGATAATATGAATAAGCCTATATTTATGAAAAATGGAAACCATAATTAACAACCTTCCCAAGAAAAAGCACCATACCTAGGTGACATCACAAATGAATTCTATCAAACATCTAAGAAAGAAATGATAGCAATTTTAGACAACCTCTTCCAGAAAATAGAAGCACACAAAATACTGTCTAACTCATTTAGCAGACCAGCATTACCCTAATACCAAAACCAGATAAAGACATTACAAGAAATAAAACTAAGACCTCAATATAGTACTAAGCCACAGTCGTGACCACTATCACATTCATCATATGAAGTTGACTGTTGAATGATACTACTGGTGATAAAATTAATGTAACAGGTATTGACAATACAAGGACCTTGCATCAGATTCAATATTGATATAGTTTAGGGCAGTGGCCTTTGGATATCCCTCAGACATTCCTGTACACGGTTTCATGACCTCCTCATTAGATGTCTCATCATGATGAATGAGGGCTTGTGTGTGTATGAGAGTGTGAGAGGGGAAAATACACGTTGCTTAGTAACTTCTTAATAACTCCCATTGCATCTGGACCTGCTAGCTTCTGCACTGAAAATTACATTTCTTACAAATACCCAACACTATTCCCTATGCAGATGATTACATTAGGCTCTAATTCAGTGTCTGTGGGAACAGTGTGGGCCGTGTACTATGTATGTGTTTGGGTGCACAAGAGCAGAGCAGAGGGATGGGAAAACTGGCGGGTTCACCTTTCTAACAAACAGGTACGTGAGAGCATCCTGAAAACACAATTGCCTGCAGACAACTTTAGTTTAGTTCACATATAATTTTATGATTTCAGTAGTGTCCTTAAAGGACAAAATGTCCATTTTCAATTTTTGACATAAATGTCATTTAAGCTAAAAGCTTTAGGCAGATCTCCTGCCTCCAGCAAAAAATACTGAGCTTCTGAAAACATATTACAATTAGGTTGTTTGTTGTTTTTTGTTTGTTTTTTTGAGACAGAGGCTCACTTCGTCACCCTCAGTATAGTGCCATGGTGTCATAGCTCACAGTAACCTCATTCTTGGGCTCAAGCGATTCTCTTGTCTCAGCCTCCCAAGTAGCTGGGACTACAGGCACCTGCCACAATGCCCAGCTATTTTTTTTTTTTTTTTTTTTTTTTTAAGAAACCAGGTCTCACTTTGGCTCAGGCTGGAATCAAACTCATGAGTGAGCTCAGGAAATCCATCTGCCTCAGCCTCCCAGGGTGCCAGGATTACAAGCATGAGCCACCACGCCCAGCCTGAAATTAGGTAATTTTTAAAAACTAAAACTTATTCCATAAACATTTACTGAGCACCTATAATGAGTACAAAATTTACTAGCATAGTCCCTTCCTTTAAAAACACATTCGAAGCTATTTGGAAGCAAGGAGAGAAATGCAATTACATAATGATATTATTGAATAACATTGTGATGGTGTTAATACCATACCTTTGTATAATGCTTTGAAGTTAATGATGTGCTCTCATATATGCTAAAGCACTTCATTGACTCAAACAGCAATACAAGGGAATGGGAGATGTAGAATGAGGCTGAAGATGAAAAAAGAAAAACAAATACTTGTTAGGGACCTACTGCATATCAGGCACTGACATCCGTTCATTCATCTATTCAAAAAGAATTATCAAATAATTGGTATGTGCCAGGTAGGAGCTGGAGATACGGTAGTGACCAAAGAAAGCCTTGCCTTCAGGGGGTTTAATTTGGAGGAAATGGTGGGCACAATTAGACACATAATGACACGGAGTAAAAAGTGCTAGGTTATCATGAATAAACCTCCCGGTGAAGCAAGTCGTGTGTGCTCCATTTTAAGGAAGATTCTGAGTTTCATACAGTTTAAGTTGGCCAGGGCCACCCAGCCACAATTAAACTACTTGAATCTGGTTTCAAAAGTCATGCTCTTTTAAACAAGCTAGCTCTAGGTTTGATAATGCAACCCTGAGGTCACAAAACAGAAAGGCCATCATTTGATTCTGACCTGATATTAAACCTGAGAGTCTAGATAGAACCTTCTAAGGTGACTGGCCAGAAATCCTGAGACCTGAGTTGGTTGGTCTCTGGCTCTCTTGCTGAATACCTCTAGCCGATGCTTCATGCAGCCATAACATACCAAAAGAAAAATTAGAACAGTCTTCCTTACACACCTCTTTCCTTAATAGGTTAACTCTCTTAGAACAATTTCACAGAAAAGGAAGAGAAAAATACAAGAAACATAGTTTGAGCTCGAATTAAAGGGGAAAATCTTTTATTTCAAAATGTAGTTAATGAGTTCTTCTGATTTTCAAAGTCAGAAGCCATTTAAAATCATTTTTTTAATTGGACACAATAGAATGTCTTTTTAAAGTAAAATTGTCAAAATCCAGTTACCCACAAATAATGGCTGCTACTATTGTGATGTATTTTTCCAGACTTCTAGGCATGTAGATTTTTTTTCCACAAAAAAATTATATGACACACTTAATACCTTAACCTGTCACTAAAAAGAAATCTTGCCACATCCACAAGTACAATTCGATATTATTGATTTGAATGACTATTAATCCTAAATTGTACTATTGGATCACACTTACTGAACCAACTTTCTACATTAGACTCCAACTTAAATTCTAATTTCTTCTGTTTTAAACAGTGATGTGGTGAGCTTTCTTTGTACTTATGACATTAAGCATTTAGTTTATTAATTCTTTAGCATAAATTTCTAAAATAGAATTTATGAATCACAGGATTTGTACACTTTACTTTTTGACCCATATATCCCAAATAACTCCAGAAATTTTGTTACTGTATATGTTCCTATCAACTATCTATGAAGGCATCTCTTTCCCCCACATTCATGGCAATACTGGACTTTTGGCTAATCTAGATGAGAAATGATAGCTCATTGCAATTTTAATTTGCATTTCTTTGATTAATATTCTGTTTGATTATTCTTCACGTGTGGGCGGGCCAACTATATTTCTCCATGAATCATGACTCATTTTTGTTTTCAAGTATCTACTTCATATGGATTTATAAGAGCTCCTTACACATCAAAGACAGTAAGCTTGTTTTTGTTCCCTTTTTTGCAGAAACCTCCTCTAGTTTTTCATGCTATATTTAGTTTCTAACTTATTAATAATGCTTTTGAAACATTGATGTTTCATTTTACTTAGCAAAATCTAATAATGTTTGATGTAATGCTCATTTATTCCAAAACTTACCAAAAAATTTACTTAAGTTTTATTCTAACACTTTAATTTTTGATATTTTTATTATTAGATGACAAAATCTTCTTCCATCTTCCATTTCTATGAGAAATTTAAAAAATGTTACAGTTCATTTCAGATCACATTATCTAAAAAGAAATCTAACATTCAAATACAATTAGAATTGGACTGTTTTCTTTGCAAAACCTGAATTATCAGTAAAAATTAGAAAACTTGACCTACTAAGTCCATTTCTGAGAATATGTCTTAAAGAAATGGTAGATGCACACAGAAATGCATTTATAAGATGTTGGGTGCAGCATTATTTGAAAATACTGATTAGGGTTCAACTAGGAAAACTGTAGGAAAGACAACGCAGGGCTTTTGTGACCCCTCACTTGTACGTTCTATAAGCCAGGCTCCTACTGCATACCCCCTTTCTCAGCTCCTATCTCCCAATACTGCTGTGCTTTCCTGCTGTCTCATCCCAGTACAATCTTCCCCACCAATGGTTATTCTCAACCCGCTGATCTCCATACACCTATGGAAACCTGTCTCTACCTTAATAGCCAATGTATTTCCCATCATGTTCCACAAAAATTAGAGAGATCTTACAGCAACAACAACTAAACACATTCAATAAAACAATAAAATATAAGTAAGGAACTAAGAGGCAACATGGGAATCTGAAAAAATATGGAATAAGAAATTAAGCTATACATCATTTTTGAGTGTATGGAAATCAAAACCAAAAAAACTTAATCACAAAGTCCTCATTGTCTGTTAGCGTCCCAGGGGAACACTTGGGTCTAGGATAAATGTCTCCCTTGGGGTCTCATATGCAGAGAATTGAATGGATCCTGCTCTCAATACAATCACAGAATACTCTTCCATGCAGAAACCCTTGATGAACGGCAATGACATCATTCCAAATACATTATACTATTTGCATAATGTTCTATGATTTTCTAGGTGATAATTAAAAAAACTCCAGAATGCCAGGTCTAGGTCACGCATTGCTGGACTCTGGCATATTAAAATAAGATTCCTACTGGGTCGTACACCTGAACTATACAATTTTTTAAAACATTTTTTTATTTTAATTAAAAATAAATAAAAATTTAAAAGGCAATTCACTTTCCCAAAAGAGTGAAATTATTCTAAAGTTGGGAACATGAGAGATCTCAGAAGATCACAAGTTTTTTTATCTAAGAAATTTTCCTGTATGTTCTAACTCCATAAACTAACCTGTAGCTCTAAGACATATGAGAAAAGAAAAATCAAGAACTAGGTTGTTTATGGAATACTTTATTTTTTTTTTTTTTAGGGCAATTGCTCTATTCTTTTTTCATCTAATATATCAAGAGAATGTTTTCTTTTTTTTTTATCCTATGCTTTTTAGATATGATTCCAGTGTTCCACATGCCAACTGTATACTTTTTATTGTTTTTTTTTTTTTTAATTATTATTATTTGGAGAAATGAGTTCTTGGGACATACAGATTTTTTTTTACCGATTTATTTTTTTTCTTTGCATATATTAATGAAATATAAGTCCAATTTTGTTATGTTGACATATTGCATGGTAGTGAAGTCAGGGCTGTCAGTGTATCCATCATTGAAGCAACACACTTTGTTCCTCTCATCATCCACCCCCTCCGATACGCCTACCCTTCTGAGTCTGCACAGTCCATCATTCCACACTCTGCTTCCATATGTACACATTATCTAGCTCCCACTTATATGTGAGAACATGTGATGTTTGTCTTTTTGAGTCTGAGTTGTTTTACTTAAGATAATGGCCTCCAGTTCCATCCATCTTGCTGCAGAAGACACAATTTCATCCTTTTCTTACAGCTGAATAGAATTCCCTTGTGTATATATGCCACATTATCTACATCCAACCCTCTACTGTTGGACACTTAGGTGGACTGCATATCTTTGCTATTGTGACTAGTGCTGCAATAAACATATGAATGCAGCTATCTTTTTTATATATCAATGTCTTTTCCCTTAGGAAGATGCCCAGACGTGAGCTTGCTATATCATATGGTAGTTCTATTTTTGGTTCTTTCAGAAATCTCCACACTATTTTCCACAGAGGTCACACTAGTTTACATTCCCATCTATAGTATATCTGTTATTTTTTGTCTTTTTAATAATAGCCATCCTGATTGGTATTAAGATGCTAACTTATTGTGGTTTTAATTTGCATTTCTCTGATTAGTGATATTGAACATTTCTTCATATGCTGTTTGGCCATTTAATTGTCTTTTTAAAAAATTTTCTAATTTCTTGTACCCTCAAGAAATTGTTGAATCTTCAACAATAAAAAAAATATTTATATTAATGTCCTTTGACCACTTTTTATTTATGTATGTATTTATTTGAGACAGGGTCTTGCTCTGTCGCCTGGGCTAGAGTGCAGTGGCATCATCATAGCTCACAGCAACTTCAAACTCCTAGGCTGTCTCAGCCTCTAGTGTAGCTGGGACTACGGGCACATGCCACCACACCTGGCTAATGTTTCTCTTTTTTGTAGAGGTAGTGGTGTTGCTGTGTTGCTCAGGCTGGGCCTCCTCTATCTGAATGTCTATCTCTCTTGCTAAACTTCCAAAGTTTTGTCAGTTATTTCCTTGAATAGGTTTTCTAAACTTTTTGATCTCTCTTCTCTGTAATAAACGCTAATAATTCACAAGTTTGGTCACTTTATATGGTCCCAGATGTCTCAAAGGCTTTGTTCATCCTTTGTTGTTCTTTTTTTCTTATTTTTGTCTGACTGAATTATCATAAAAGTTCTGAGATTTGTTCTTCTACCTGATCTAGTCTATTATTGAAATATTTAGATGTATTTTATATTTACTTTAATGAATTTTTCATATCCAGAATTTCTGTTTTCTTAAGATATCTATCTCCTTGATACATTTTTTATTCACATCATGAATTGATTTTCATAATTCTTTGTATTGGTTTTCAGATTTCTCTTACATCTCATTGCACTTTCTTAAAGTCAATATTTTGACTTCTTTGTCTGGCATCCGAGGAATTCTTTTTTATTGGGATCTGTTGCTGGACAATCATTTTGGTTCTTTGCTGGCATCATATTTCCTTGGCTTTTCACATTTCGTATGTCCTTCCATTGATATTTGCACATCTAGTTTAGCAGTAACTTCTTCCAATTTTTTAAATTGCTTTCATAGGGGATGATTTTTATCCCTGAAGATGTATGTATGTTGTTGGTTGAGTAAGATATGTTAGCTTTGATTTGGGTGCTTGCAGTAGTGTGATTTTATGTGATTTCATCAACAGTGCACAGGTTCAGGGCATCTGTGATTTTCTTGGTGGCTTAGGTTTATTAGTTGAAGTCTGGGGACTTGTACAACTGAGCCAGTTTTCAGGCCCCTGTGGTGGCAGCCATGGGCTAGTGTGCCCATTTTAGGCCCTAGAGAAGCTTACACTGACACCAGTGTTAGTGGATTCTAGAGGACCAATTCTTGGGCATCCAGGTGCCTTTCTCAGAAGCTAATAGTAGGATTGAGCCAAGCATGTGGGCAGGTTCTCAGGCTCCTGGACAGCTGGTATGATGTGAGTGATAGCAATAGCAGTGGTGGAGCAACATACAGGGACAAAAAGGGTCCATGCCAGGATTTCTGGTGCTATAGTGGGTTGGGTGGGGTAGTCATAGATCCATGGTCACCCAGAGCAGGGTAGTGGCTATGGTCCTAGGTGTGCTTAGGAGAGCTTGGTCTTCCTTGTCCCTCCCAAGTCAGGTGATGGCTGTAGCTGATTCTCTTAAACTCACCCTGAGAGTGGGGCACAACCCAGCATCAACCTGTCAAAATAGCACCTTTAGGCCTGCAATCAGAGAGGGTGGGGCTCCTTCTAGGTGGACAACATGGACAAGAAACTATGGAGAATGTAATCCACTTATGGCTCAGTCTTAATAGAAGTACTGTTGAGTAAGATATGTTGGCTTTGCTTTGGGTGCCAAGGGTAGTGGGGACCTTCTGGGGGCTGTGTGGGAGCCTCACATCTCTCACCTCCCTCCTTAAAGTGGCACAGCAGCAGCTGTGTCTTTGCTTGGCTTCTCTGCAGCCTTCCCATCTGCAGGTGCTCTGGAGTTGAGTGCCTGTGGGATTCTATGATTCCCTTTCTAGAGCAATGTCTCTGTGAGATCGCAAGGCAGCTCCCTCTGTTAGGCCTGAGGCCCATATGAGTTATCCCTTACCCAAGACTGTAAAAGCCCCTCTTTAGAGTGTGAAGCTCTGAAAATTTTTTCTTGATGTTTCCCATGTCCAAAAGCTTTTCATGAATCTCAGCAAGTTCCTACTTGGGCAAACTGCTTTGAACCTTCTCCTTACTTACTTTTGGTGCTTCCTGTCACTTCTCTGATATATCCTTGCATTTTTTCCCAGAAATGTAGGTATCTACTTCCTGTTCTGGTTCCTCTTCATGGAACGTGTGTCTAGTCAGCCCTCTTGAGCTTATCTTCAGGACATACCAATATTCCTATTAAGACTATTCTCAGTTTTGTCCTCTGATGGCTAAATTTTCGATTTGAAAAAAGCTATATTGCTATCATAACAGAAATAAAAGAAAATCCCTCAAATTTGAGTCAATAAACCTGGTTAAAATTCTCTCTTTTGCCAATTCTGATCCTGGAAAAATAAATTTCTTTCTCTTTTCACCCCTGAAGAGTTATGGGCTAAGTCACCTCTGAAGTCCTGTGAAGTTTAACAATCAACCTTGTTGTGGCACTATAATATGCCCTGAATGATGATTGTAGCTCAGTATTCTATGAACAGCCCTGTGTGCCCATAGTGAGGTCCAGTTTCCCACAGTGCCAGAGAGGAATGCCTATGCAGGCTTATCTCTTCTCTTCCTTGAAGGGATGCAATGAGAATAAAATAGTCAGCCTTATCAGTCAGCCACTAAAATTCTGATAAACCAAAGTTATTCTCAGACTCTGATCTGGCAGAGTCATAGAGTCATATAGGAGAAAAACCTCTATAGACTGTTAAAGAAAAATTATTGTAGATCAGAAAATTATTAAAGAGAGCAAGGTATGTTTCACTGAAAACTATTTATATAGAGATCAAGACTATTTGTAATAAGAAAAAGAGATTCAGCTGAACTCCAAATACAACAAAGACAAGTGGGGATGTGTAGCCAGTGAGCAGAGTGAGAGAGTCAGCAGATGGAAAATTATTAAAAGGAAATATCAAGGGTAGGGTGGTTATTGCTAAATTGGCTTAAAGAATTCCTGCTAAAGACTGGCCAAGGGTTTAGATATGAAGGGCAAGGGATGAAGAATTGATGAGCTATCAAGGGTGGGGAATTCTCACTAAACTTACATAGCAGGATTCTTATTAAAATTGAGTTCAGCAGGCCTGGCACCTGTAGCTCAAGTGGTTAAGGCACCAGCTACATACACCAGAGCTGGCAGGTTCAAAGCCAGCCCTGGCCTGCCAAACAAGAATGACAACCACAACCAAAAAATAGCTGGGCATTGTGACAGGCGCCTCTAGTCCTAGCTTCTTGGAAGGCTGAGGCAAAAGAATTGCTTAAGCCCAGGAGTTGGAGGTTGCTGTGAGCTGTGATGCCACAGCACTCTACCCAGGGTGACAACTTTGAGACTCTGTCTCAAAAAAAAAAAAAATTGGGCTTAGCAAAAACAGGTTGTTGAAGGTTGTATATCCAAGGTTGAGGCCTACAAGAGAAGGCTCAGGGGAATTTTACCAAAGTACAGTCAAAGAAAGAGTTTTTGCCAAGTCTAAAAAATGATCTGGACTTGAATCCTTGATTGCAATTCACTAACTTTGCAACTATGCAGATGTGGGAGAGTCATTAATTACTCTAAGTTTTAGTTTCATTATGTATAAAATAGAGATAATCATAACCATTCTAAAGACCCTTTCACAAGGTTTTGTCAAGATTGCGTGAAAGCAATAAAGACCGTATAGAGACAATATGAGAATTAAACCAAGATGAGGCAGTATAGCTGAAAACCCTCAGTAAAGTATAAAGCATAGCACGCATGTGAAGGTAAAGGAAAGAAGATAAACCACATGTATATGACTACAATCCATTCACCAGACTGAGGACACAAGAGTGAGATGGTATATAATTCCTGTCAAGCCAGGGTATTAACAATAGAAAAGAAAAACCATCAGGATAAAAAAAATTCCAGACCACGAGATCAGACTCTTGCCTACTTTTTCAGAGTAGCCATTGTCAACTATTTTCTGAATAGCCAGATCTGGGTGCTTCAGAGAGCCTTATAGCAATCTAGATGAATGATGGTAACACCTCATGACACCATAATCCTAACCCTAACATGTCTTTTTTTAAGGTAGACCTGGAAAAAGTTCATTCTCATCATGAACCAGATCAACTACACCAATGTGAGGGAGTTTGTCTTCTTAGAACTTACTCACTTTCGGGAGCTGGAGTTCCTCTTGTTTGTGGTCTTCCTTGCTGTGTATGTAACAACCATCCTGGGAAATGCCCTTATTGTGGTCACTATCACCTGTGAGTCCCGCCTCCACACTCCCATGTACTTTCTCCTGCGGAACAAATCAGTTCTGGATATTGTTTTTTCATCTATCACTGTCCCTAAGTTCCTGATGGACCTTTTGTCAGAGAGGAAAACGATCTCCTACAATGGATGCATGGCACAGATATTTTTCTTCCACTTTGCTGGTGGGGCAGATATTTTTTTCCTCTCTGTGATGGCCTATGACAGATACCTTGCAATTGCCAAACCCCTACACTATGTGACCCTTATGAGGAAGGAGGTGTGGGTGGCCTTGGTGATGGCTTCCTGGGTGGGTGGCGGTTTGCATTCAATTGTCCAAGTAATTCTGATGCTTCCACTCCCCTTCTGTGGGCCCAACATTCTGGATGCCTTTTACTGTGATGTGCCCCAGGTGGTAAAACTGGCTTGCACTGACACCTTTGCTTTGGAGCTTCTCATGATCTCTAACAATGGCCTGGTGACCCTGTTGTGGTTCCTCCTGCTCCTGGGCTCCTACACTGTCATTCTGGTGATGCTGAAATCCCACTCTGGGGAGGGGAGGAATAGGGCCCTCTCCACCTGTACCTCCCACATCCTGGTGGTGACTCTGCACTTTGCACCTTGTGTTTACATCTATTGCCGGCCCTTCACTACTCTGCCCATGGACACAGCCATATCTATTAATAACACAGTCATCACCCCCATGCTGAACCCTATGATTTACACATTGAGAAACCAAGAGATGAAGTCAGCCATGCGGAGATTGCAGAAAAGGCTTGGGCCTTCTGAGATCAGTAAAGTGGGATAAGGAACCAGACTGAGACTGGGATTGATTAAATTTTATCAAAGTGCAAGTCTAATAAGAGACAGCTAGCTCTTTCTCTTCCTGTATATCCATCAACTCTATTAGTGGGAATGTAAGAACCAAAGGAAAAGATGAAATTGAACAATGTTAACTATCAGGCTACTGGACTGGGGAGAAGTATGGGGTCTAAGATTGAAATCAATAAGCTTCATGCAAAAGAAGGAGGTGATCTAGTATCTTCGGTGACAACCTGGATGGAATCAGAGACCATTCTTCTAAGTGAAGTATCTCAAGAATGGAGAAACAAACACCACATATACTCAATACTAAATGGGGATTAATCAATAAATACTTACGTGCACATACAAAAGTAAAACTCCATGGAAATCAAGCGGCTGGAAAGGCACGAGGAGGCAGGTAAATTCACACCTAATGTATACAGTGCACACTATCTGAGTGAAGGACACACTTATGACTTTGAATCAACCTGCACAAAAACAAATTATGTAACCAAAATGCATGTACCCCATAATATTCTGAAATAAAAAAAATCAAAAATCAATAATAACCTAAGTGTTCGTTTGGTGGTATCTGTTACTCTCATACTACCACTTACCTCACTTTCACCTACTTATAAGATTGCCACAAGAATGAAATAGGACCCACATTGGGAGGATGACAGTTGTAATGCTCCTGGAATTATCTTACATTCAATGAATATTTGCTATTATTTATCCCTTTGTTCCTAAATGTGCATATACACAGAATATAGATAGGTTTATTTATTTCACATATTCTATCTCTGGTAAGTGTTACTTCCAACCAATCATTAAAATAACTTAATTTTATACTTTAACATATTTAACCCCAAATTCCCTTTAAAACTGTGAAGGTTTCAAAGACAGCTCCATCTGCACACTTGCCCACAGCTCCTTGCTCCTTGACTCAGAAGACAGCCTTATCTCCAGACCAACTCACCCGTGCTGAAGTCTCTGTTCCACTTGGTCAATTCACACATGTTCATTGAAACAAAAATAAGAAAGTTGGTTCAAGGAGATGCTGCTCTTTTACACAATAGAATTTTATATTTTCCAAATGTCTGCATAAATCACGTTCTGTGGTAGTCAGGGAAGATATTATTTTAGAAAAAAAGGGAAAGGAACCAAGTTAATTGAATGCCAACTATGTGCCAGTTACTTTATAAACATTCCCCTTTAATTTCAGAGGATATTAGAAAATTTTACTGTAATTAAGCATGCAGTAGTTTTTAAAACTATAACATGCTTTTCAAATTAATTCCCATCGTGTTGTTACTGGTTAATATACAATATTAACTATATTAATATAGTTAATATACAATATTCCAATGACACTTAAGCCATAGAAACAAAGTGGAAAGTGAACAAAATCAGAGTTGCTCTGCTTCACGAAGGTTTGAGCAACCCAGAACTCCTTCCAAGAAGTCTTTCTTAAAGTTCTCTTTCTCAGCAACTTCTAGAGGTGGGCTTTAACAGAACCTGTGTTCTGTACAGAAAGAAAATGAGTGATCTCATGCAAACCACAGTTTACACTAATGAGATAGGTGAGGCAAGTAGAATCAAGTCATTTCCTCAGGCAATAAGCAATTCGTGAAGAACATGGTACCTGACAAAAACACATATGATACGTGTTTAATTTCTGAATAAGAGAGAAATCTTTGTCTGATGCCATTGTCTCAGTAACACTGGTAGTTCCTTCAAAGGTGCACATGGTGGAAGAAACAGCATCCAAGTGCCCTGAGAAATCATACCAGGATGACGAATCTACTAGGTTATTAAGTGTGAAATGTCCGATTTCTTTTAAGTAGTAAGTGTGACAATTGATGTCTCTGACATTTCACCTTGACACTTCTTGTTTTATTTTTATTGTGAAGGTACATCCTCAGTCTTTCGAGCATAAGTTTTAGTTTGTGGTTGTCTTTCAAAAAATTGCAGAGCAATTTTTGTGAAACCATGGATGAGTCAAAATTTGTGTTATTTTAGAATTTGAGTTCCGTCATGGAACTGATGCAGCACCGGCAGATCAAAATATCAACCAAGTGTTCAGAAAGGATATGGCTAATGGATGCACAGTACATCAACGGTTTGAGAAGTTCCCCTCTGGTAATTTTAATCTTGAAAACGAGCCCTAACCTGAGAAAGTGGATGATAAGGATCTGGAAGCTGTATTGGAAGCAAATCCACCTAAACTATGTAGGAATTAGCAGCAAGATTTAATGTTACTATTCCAACAAAATTCAGCCATTTGAAACAAAAAGGGAAGGTGATGAAGCTACATAGATGGTTTCTGTGTGAATTAAACAAGTGTCAGAAGAGAAGTCCTCTCAAAGTTTGCCTTTCTTTGCTGTCGCGACATAAAGGTGAACAATTTCTACACCATATTGTTATGTTTGATGAAATATGAACTCAGAATTGGGAACCTATCTATAAACTAGACCATCGCACCTAATATATCTAATAATATTACATATATAATATGTGTACATATACACACATTCACATGTGTGCTTGTATATGTGTGTAGAGAGAGGGGTACATATAGATAGATGTACCAATCTCTGGCCAGGTGTACTGGCTCATGCCTGTAATTCCAGCACTTGGAGAGGCTAAAGAGGTAGAATTGCTTGAGGACAAGAGTTCAAGACCAGCCTGTGCAACATAACAGGTGCCTATGTTTAGAAAAAGTAGAAAAAAATAATCAGATGTTGTGGTATGCACCTGGAATTCCAGCTAATTGAGAGGCTGGGGCAGGAGGATTACTTGATCCAGGAAGTTTCAGGCTGCAGTGAGCTATGAAGACACCATAGAACTCTAGCCCAAGCAACAGAGCGAGACCCTATCTGAAAGAAGAAAGAAAGGAAGGAAGGAAGGGAGAGAGGGAGGGAGGGAGGGAGGCAGTCAACAGTGTCCTTTCTGATTCGCCTGTGCAAGTTTCAATTTGCTCAGCTTACCAGTTTTCCTGGCAGGGCTTCATTTTTTTCTGTATGTGTGAATTTTACATTTCTTGAGTTTTGTGTATCTCAAAACTTTCATAATGACTTTCATAATGGTTGTTCAAAGGAATAGCATTCAGCAATGAATATATTCAACAAAATGAATGAATCTAAAAAACATAAGTAAGGAGGGACGGAGGAAGGGAGGAAGGAAGGAAGGAAGGAAGGAAGGAAGGAAGGAATGAATTAAAGAAAAGAAACTTCCGAATACATATATAATGTATTCACAGATTGAGAGGCTCAATATTAAGAGATCAATTCTCCTCCAGACTAATCCGTAGATAAATGCAATCCAAGTCAAAATATCAGCAGGCCTGCTTTGTTTGTTAAACTGATTGTAAACTTTTTATGAAAATCCAAGGGACCTAGAATACTCAAAACAACTTTGTAAAAGAAGTCAAAGTTGGAGAACTTATACCATCTGCACTCAAGACTTATCAGACTCCTACCATGATCAGTGCCATGTAAAATAAGCATAAAGTTTGACATAGATTATTGGAGATAAATACACAGAAATACACACACTTGCTTATGGTAAACTGAATTTAAATACAGGTGCCAAGGTAAAGCAATAGGAGAGAGGAGGGATAATCATCTTTTCAATAAATTGTGCTGCAACAATTGTGTCCACATGGGAAAAAATAAACCTTCACACTTAACCTCTCACCACTCAAAAAAAAATTAACTTGAAATACATCAATGATGTAAGCAGGAAAGCTCAAACTATTAAACTTCTTTTAAAAATGGAAAAAATGTTGGCAATCTTGGGGTAGACCAAAAATTTTTAAATAAGTTATAAAAAAGTAATAGAAAATGTTGAACTTCAAAATTTAAACTTTCTGTTCTTCAGTCTTGAAGAGGTATAAAAATCTAAGAAATGAACAAAGCAGAAAAAAATGAGAAAACAATCTACAAGCTTAATAAAATCTATATCCTATGGATAAAATCAGCAATTCCAAGAAACACCTAACATAAACATGGCAATAAGGTAAGATAACTCCCCTAATAGGATATGGCCAGTGTAAAGTAGAATCCTTAATATGAAAAATGAAAACATTAAGATTTGGCAAGTTATATGTATCTCCTTCCCAGAAAAGCAGGATATTTATGCAATCTTATCATAGAGCAGAGAGGCAGCACAAACTAAATAAATACTATGTCAGATTAGTGGGAAAAATTGATGATTAAAGAAGTAAGAGTTTTAATGACAAAAAATAAATAATTAAAATTTTTGCATCTCAAAATACATGGAGAAAACAAGCCAGAGACCAGACAAAAGTAGTCGCAATACATATTTCTGGTAAAGGACTTATAGCAAAAATATATGAAGAATTTCTAAAACTGCAAATAATAAAAAAGAATTTCTAAAACTGCACATAAGAAACAAATGTAATGTATGTGGTTGGTGCCATAACCACTGTGCTACGGGCACTGAGCCAAAAGGCAACAAATTTGAATAAACACAAAAACAAAATAAATTATATAAATAGTCAATATATATGTGAAAAGATGCTCAACATCACTGGTTGTCAGGAAAATGCCAGTTAACACCATAATAAAATACGTGTATCACCACATACCTATCAGAATAATTAAATCATGACACTGGCAATATACAATGTTGGAGGGAAATGGAGCAACTGGGACACTGCTGCTTAGATTGCTAAATGGTACAATCACTTTGGAAAGCCATTTGGTAGTTTTCCATAAAGGGAGAAATAGAATTGCCCTTACAATTCTAGGTATTTACACAAGAGAAATAAAAACCTGTGTCCACAAAGAAGACTTGAACAAAAGTGATTGTAACACATTTATTCATAATAGCCAGAAACTAGAAACATCTCAAATGTCCATCAACAGACAAAGGGACAAATAAATATATGCAGGTTACTACAAACGTTTTGAGACAGTCCAAGTTATGGTCCATTATTTCACTTCCAAGAAACACAGTCAACAGCCTCCTTTCTGAATCACCTGTGCAAGTTTCAATTTGCTTCGCTTACCAGTTTTCCTGACAGGGCTTCATTTGCTTCTGTATGTGTGGATTTTACATTTCCTGAGTTTTGTGTATCTCAAAACTTTTGTAATGATCCACATGGTTCTTCAAAGGAATAGCATTCAGCAATGAATACATTCAACAAAATGAATGAATCTAAAAAACATAAGTAAAAGCCAAACCCGAAACAGTCCCTCTGTATTGCAACCCTACAAAATTGATTTTTTTATTAGAACTAAAATTTGCTTGTCAAAATATTAATATTTATACATCTTGGCCAAAATATATAGGCTTCTGATGTTCTGCTTCAGTGTATTAACTACACAGCTGCAAGAATGGTCCTGTACAACAGCTCATGATCATTCTCTGCTTAAAACCTCCAATTTCACTTAGAATAAACACCAGATTCTCACAATGGCCTGCTGGTCCTATGTAATCTTGACATCATCTGCTAAACACAGGCCTCCTTGATTATTTCAAGAACGTGTCCCTCTTACCTTGACACCCTTTAACAAAATGCAGCCCCTACCCAATGCTTCTTATCTCACTGCCCTGCTGAATTGTTTTTGTTCTGTTTATCAGCAACACACTTGATACATGTTATTTACCTACTTTACTTATTATCTGTATTCTCCCACTAGAGCACGAGCTCCATAAAGACAGGACTTGGGTCTATTTCATTCACTGCCATATTTTCAGTGCCTCGGATATAAAATAGGCTCTTGAGAAGTAACTGTTGAGTGACTC
>CAUYPK010142215.1:0-21641 GCA_963574355.1 Loris lydekkerianus | reverse complement strand
ATAAAGAAGCATTTAAAAACCATCTTACAAGGGTATATGTGAAACTTAGTAAATGTGGAATGTAAATGTCTTAACACAATAACTGTGAAATTGCCAGGAAGGCTATGTTAACCAGTGTGATGTAAATGTGTCAACCGGTCTGTGAAACTAGAGTGTGATGCCCCATGATCATATCAATGTACTACAGCTATGATTTAATTAAAAATAAATAAATAAATAAAAGCCAGCACACAGATTCCACAATTATCACTTCAAAGCTCCATTCTGCTGAAACAACCGCTTTGTATTTAAAGCTCTTCAACCTGCAATACATGATTTACATTAGAAAAGGAAGAAACCCGATTAAAAATTTTACACTGAGGTATGATTTAACATTCCTCAATACTAGGATCATTGCACATGAACACACATTGGCTAGAACAGCATTCATTTAATAAAAACAGGATGGGTGCAGTGGCTCATGCCTATGATCCTAGCACTCAGGGAGGCCAAGGAGGAAAGTTTTGCTTGCACTCAGGAGTTTAAGACCAGCCTGAGCAAGAGTGAGACTTCATCTCTACTAAAAGTAGAAAAATTTGTTGGGTATGCTGGTACATGCCTGTACTCCCAGCCACTGGGGAGACTGAAGCAGAAGGATTGCTTGAACCTAGGTGTTTGAGGTTGCTATGAGCAAGGCTGATGTCATGGCACTCTAGCATGGGCAACAGAGAGAGACCTTGTCTCAAAAAAAACAAACAAAACAAAACCATTGGAACTAGAAGTAGCTGCAGATCTGTATCTGTAAGTTCCCAGTTGCTCGTTCATTATTGCAAAATTAGCATAAGAGTCAGATGACTCTAAACCTTAAGGTGTGAAGTTTTAAGTTCCATGTTAGAGCAGCATAATCCCTTTCCTCTGATGTGATTCTTTGCTACAATGTGGCAGAAATTTGGCTCCAATTGTATACCTCCACTTTAGCATTTATGGGTGGTAGGAACCAAGTGTCTCTCCCCTGGGTGCTGGGATTTAATCTTGGTAGTTCTAGTTACATGATACATCAGACGAGCAGTAGGAGTTGCAACAACAGGGTTTGTGGTTGGAGACAGATCCATCCTTCCTTTGATGTGATCAAGAGTTGGAGCCCCAGCCTTCAACTAGGATCGATTATCCTGAGAACTGGAACACAGCCAGCTACTACAGAGTTTGCACAAGGCCAGCTCCTTTTTGGGAAGGCCAGTCTGCAAGCATCATTCCTGGACAAATTTATCCTCCTTTCCCATTAATGCATAGCCTTACTCTCCAAGAGATTTGTGGAATGTAATAGACAAGACACAACACAATGTAATCAACACAGATTAAACTGTCCGTATTAGAAGGACAGTTCAAACAGCTTTTATTTTTAAGCATACAGGTCTTCTGCTGACTTTCACCCTGCTTTCTAGAATATCTCATTGTCTTACCAGAAGAACAGTTCTTGACAACTTAAAACTCTTTGTAAGACAGGAATAATAGACTTCTTTTCAAGCACCAACTGCAGCAATGAAAAGGCTGCTATGATTAATTTCTGATGTATTGCATGGGTACACAGGAAGTAGGTAGTATGACACATGTTATACGGTTCTCATTTTACTTAACTTTTTGGTAAATATTCTCCTCATTTCAAATCCATTTGTCTCCTTACAAACCACAAGCTAGAAAATGAATAGACAATTATTCAGAGCTAGAAAGAAATAAGCTATTAAACCATGAAAATACATGAAAAGAATATTACCACTAAGTGAAAGAAGGCAACCTGAAAAGGTTATGTACTGAATGACCCCAACTATAGGACATCTGGAAAATGTAAAAGTATGGAGAAGATAAAAAGAGCAGAAGTTGCCAGGGGCTAGGGGACAGAAGGGATGACTAGATAGCACACGAGGATTTTTAGGGCAGTGAAGCTACTCTGCTTCATGTTATAATGCTGGATACATATCATTTACATTAGTCTAAACTCATAGAATATACGACAGCAAGAGTGAACCCCAACATAAACTATGGACTTTGACTGGTAAATGGTGTGTGCACCTAGGTCCATCATTTGTAACAGATGTATCTCTCTGGTGGGGGATGTTGATGATAGGAGAGGCTATGCACAGGTGGAAGCAGAGGGTATATGAGATATCTCTGTACCTTCCCTCAGTTTTTCTGTAAAACTGAACATTTTCTAAAAAATAGTCTTTAAAAAAGCAAAGGGTCACAAGCTATCGATCTCGTCTATAATCTTTCCAAGGGAGTCGCCTTCATGTATCATATGATTAGAGGGGAATTAGCTTAATAGGTTGTATCTAGCCTTGGATAATTTTCTAATTAGATCATATTTGGTTATGTCTTAGATTTGAAGAACATTGATAATGTAAATTCCCCGGGGAGAGACTTCTATCTCTCTTTTGGCATGACAAAGTGTTCAGTGTAAAATTGGCCATGTGAAATGTATTTTCTTCTGTAAAAACAAAAGTAACACCTGTACTCTCTTGCCTTTGCAAACATCGACCTATTTCTTTATTTTGTGAATTCTAAAGTAATTTTCTATCGGATGAATTTAAGTAATCACCAAAATGAAGAGTCAATGTTACATATATGTTAGCATTAGTTTTTATGCTTTATGACTAGTGATGTTTAGCATTTATTAGGTGCTTACAATGAGTTAGGTCTTACTATGATAAGACCTCTACAACCTCTACCTATGTCAAGCTATCCACAGAATAGCACTAACTTCCACAAAAATTTCACTAAAAATATAAAGGGACACATGAGAATAAATGCTGTTCTAGGAAATGCAAAAGTAGAATATTTTCCCACAAGTTTAATAATCGTTCTACCCTCCACCATGTTTAGCAAAATTATTGAGCACTCACTGTTTATTACACCATATCTGTGAGTGTTCTGCAATTAAAATCACAAAGCTTAATGATTGTTTTACCCCCCGCCATGCTTAGCAAACTATTAAGCACTCAGCAAGTATTTATTACATCATATTTGTGACCATTATGCAATTAAACTCACATTGTCTATGTCATTTTGCCTCATAATAACGTCAAAGGTGGATAAATAGAAAACTAACTCCCATTTTACAGATGAGGAATGAGCATTGGGAAGGTTAAATGGTTTGTTCACACTAAGCAAGTCGGTTTGCTCCAAAGTTGCATGCCCCTTGCCTTTCCACTTTTGTTTCAACATTTGAGTGCCAATTTAGTCTTCACATAGCACCCTGAGTTGCCTCTTTAAACCATGTGCTTCATAAGTTCATTTCTCTATACTGTTGTTTTGAGTTCTTAGGATAAAAAGTCCATAATCTCAAGCATAAATGTAAAGCTCTGAAGGACCAAATCTTCACTTGACCCCCTGGCTTCATCTCAAAGTACACAGATTTCCCTCAGTTTTTCACCACCAGGCTCCTTCTTCACATTTGGGCCTCCACATGTGCTCTCCCTGTTGTGTAGGACACCTCCTCCCTCTTCCAGCCTTTAGTCAGTCTAGATTTTATTTATGCTTCAGATCTATGATTAAGTGACTTAACCATTAAAGGTTTTCCCAGTTTCCCACAATAGGTGAAGATTCCCCATTATTCACTCATATACTCTCTATATGAAGAAAACCTGAGTCAACGTCTTTTTGACCACCCAGAATATGGATCAAGTCTTTGGCCACATTTTCGAAGTGTTAAGTTGCAGTGAGAATCTCTCCTCATGGAGGTGTAAAAGTAGATGCCTATGTTCCCAAGCTTTTCTTTCAGTTGGACTGCAGGTACATAAGCTAGGTTTAGAGCACTGGATGTACCTGCTTTCAGCTTTTAATAATAGTGAGTCAAAGAAGCATGGACCAAAAGGGATATAGTCTCAAGATGGTAAAAAAGGCTGCACCAACATATAGTGTTAAATGGCTTGTTCACACTAAGTAAGTCGGTTTGCTCCAAACCTGCCATGACACAGGTTGTGATGGCATCAAAGCTGTTGGTAGAATCCTTGATTCAGTTCTGACAATGTAAGGAATACAGGTCATAGATTGTGGTGATTAGTGGAGTTGGAAGTTGTTTCCCCACTAGACCAGTTCTGTAGCTCAATTTGGGAGATGACTTTGGCTATGCAGCTTTCTTTCTGCCTCTCTACTTTCTGAGCTTGGTTTTCTAACCAACCCTTCTGCCACATCTATGAACAGCTATTGTCTTTTCAATAGATCATGTTTCTGTTTAAATCAGCCAGACTCAGTTTCTGTTGCTTACAACTTAGAACCCTGACTGATAAAAACACCCTTCTTCTTTGTGACATTTACCACAATTTTAAATATTTATTTCGCTCATGACTGCATCTTCCAAAGAACTGGAAGCTTGATGAAGACTAAGTTTCTGTCTATTGTATGTGCCACTTTATCTCTACTGCCTGGTACAGATTTGTCATATAATAGATACCAAATAAATTTGTTGAATAAAAGAATAAATTAATATGTGTAAAGCACTGTATCTAAATGGTGATGAGAGCAAGGGGCAATAGGGCAAACAAAGGAAAATCACACATGTGATCCTAAGTAGAAAAGAGATGTTTATAACGAATTAATGTGAGTGTACACAGACAAATATGTGTGCATTTGCATCTGAATATGGGTACTTATACTATGTATATTTACACACACGTGTGTGTGAACTAATAAACGACCATGAGATAAGATGGAACGTGAAAAGTGTTGGGAGGATAGAAAGGTCAAAATGAAAAAGAAGAGACAGCATTACAAAAGAGTTGAATTTCAGGTAAGATACTAAAGCTTACACCAAATTTGGATATTCTAAGATAGAAGGAGAAATTATTTGAGAAAGGACAAGTGGAGAAGTGAATAAAGATAGAAATCAGCACGGGCAGAGTTAGGAGGTACAGCAAGTTGTTCAGTTTGCCACGTGCTTAGTATGTAATGGGCTGCCATCAGAAGTTATTAGGAAGGAAAATAACATCTCTAGTCTGTGTTTTGATAAAATAAATGTGACAGAATTACTTCACATTTACCAGGGGATAAAATGACTAGACACAACAAAACCAGGTGTTTGAAACAAAGGAGAGATAACTGGATATTGTTTTAAGTAGTGGACATGAAGGAATAGGGGAGATGTATCAGATATCAAAGAGATAAGATCGCAAAGATTTGGAAACTGCGTATAGAAAGGTTCTTCTTTTTTTTACAAGTGGAATTGAAGACTATCTGGGTAAAAGGTAATAGCAAGAACAGAAGGAGGAAACCAAAGAGAAAGGTGAAGTTTTGTAGGGAAAGATAAAGTTGCCTGTAGGATATGTTGAGCTTGAAGTACAGATACATTCCAACAGACAATTGGAAGTTGAGGTCGGTAATTTGAGAGAGAAATCAGAGTTAGGGATATAAATTAGGGAGTGAAGCAGATGATGTCATTGCTCTCCCTGGTCCCTTCAAATCCCTTTACATTTCCATGTGCCCTTCTTCCCACTCTGGTATGAGTTCCATCATCAGCATCCCCAGCTCATTTTTGGAAGACAACCTTAAGCTAGCTACTGAAGGTGAATTTCCTGCATGTGCACGGAGCTGGAAGGCTTCAGACTTTATGCTTCTCCTGCCTCTCCTCCTTAACCTTTGCCAGGTAGACAGGTAAAGAAGTAGGAAAGCCTTGCCTGGGACTATGCCACACTGGGGCGTTGCCTGACATCACACCCTTGCTTGGCTTCCTCTTCTTTCCTGTCCTGTTTCACTCACATTTTTTTTCAGGCTTCCCTAGGAGTGAGCACTCCTTTACTCAATCCTTGTTAGTATATTCATGGCTCAGGGTCTGCCTCTGGAGGCCAGATACAAGACAAGGAGTGTAAAGTGTTGGTCAAGTCTTCTATAATGTCACTTGTTTTCTTTATACTTCTTTTATCAGTATTGAGAGAGGGGTGATGTGATCTCTGATTCTAACTGCAGGTTTCTATATGTCTCCTTGCATTCTATTAGCTTTGTACCATTTATTTTAAAGCTATTATAAGGTGTATAAACATTTGAAAGCTTTTAGCTCCCTTGATAAACAGATCTTTTTATCATTATGCAATATCTTTGAAACTTTCCTGACATGGAAACCTATTTAGTTGGATATTAAAGGCTTTGATTATATTCTTCTCATGGGAAACCTATTTACATCCTTTCCCTTCTAATATATCATATCTTTATATTTAAGGCAAGTTTTCTTGTAATCAGAGTATAGTTGTGTCTTGCTTTTTATCAAATCTGATAATTCCTGCCTTTGAATAGAGGATTTTTAAGGAATTTGCATTTAATGTGATTATTGGTTCAATTCTACCATCTTTCTATTTGTTTCATATGTCCTTTGTTCCCTTTATCTTCTTTGTACGACTTCTTTTGGATTAAGTGCATGACTTCTGTGATATCTCCTTTGTTGCCTTATTAGCTAATTATAACTGTCTTCTTTCTTATAATTTCTTTAGGGTTGCAGGGGACCTCAAACTGAGGCCCGCGGGCCACGTGAGGCGGTGTGATTGTATTTGTTCCTGTTTTGTTTTTTTACTTCAAAATAAGATATGTGCAGTGTGCATAGGAATTTGTTCATAGTTGTTTTTTTTTTAAACTATAGTCCAGCCTTCCAGCAGTCTGAGGGACAGTGAATTGGCCCCCTGTTTAAAAAGTTTGAGGACGCCTGGTTTAGTATATTTGTTGCAGTTAATTTTATGTACCATTATGCCACTACAAAGGGACAATAAGAATTTTAGAACACTAAAATTCAAAACACATAATCTAATTTTTTTATGGCTAAAAAACATTCCACTGTGTATATATACACCATTTTTGTCATCCATTTATTCACTAATGGATATTTAGTTTGATCCCATACCTTTGCTCTAGTAAACATTGCTACGAGAAACATATGAGTGTAGGTATCCTTTGATAAAAAGATATCTTTTTCTTTGGGTGGATACCAGCAGTAGAATTAATGGATCATAGGGTGGATCTATTTTTAGTTCTTTGACAAATTTCCACCATGTTTTCCATAGAGTTGTACTATTTTACATTTCTACCAACAGCATGTAAGAATTTCCTTTTGTTCACATCCTTGCCAACATCTTTTATTTTTGTCTTTTTAATAATAGACTTTTGCAGAAAAATGGATGGGACTGGAGATTATCAACTTAGGTGAAACAAGTCAGACACAGAAAGACAAACACCTCATGTCCTCAGAAGTGGGATCAAATAATGTGTATACATGGACGTAGAATGTGGAATGATAGACAATGGAGATGTAGAAGGATGAGAGGGTGGGAGGGGACTATGTGACGAGAAATCATTTAATGGGTACAATGTAAATTTTTCAGGTGATGGATATCCTAAAACCCTTCGCCACTATGCAATCTATGCGTATTTAAAAAGTACACCTCTATCCTGCAAATCTATACGAATAATAAAAAGGAACACTAATTTCCTTGCCAAGACCTTTGTGCTATTATGGTCATACATTCTATTTTACGTATATTATGAATCTTAAATATACTGTTATAATTTTTGCTTGAAACAATTATTAAATTCATTTATAATATATATTAAATTATTATAATTTAAAAAATTTTAATGTAATTGTCTTGTATTTATGCACAAATCTATCCTTCCTGGCCATTTTCTTTCTTTGCATTGATTCCAGAGGAGTTGCCTCCCTTAAGAAGAAAACCGGTATTATCAAGAAAAATAGGTATCAGTAGTGATTATGAGAGGGGAAACCCCTTCTAGAAAGGATTCAATTTGAGCAGATATGTTACATTTGAAGATGGCTCAATGACAATATTTTCATTCCACTGATCATTGTAAAAGTAGGTGGGACAGGGCAAAGGATGGTCAGAGTTGCAGATGGTGGCAAGGAGGGTGTGGGAAGGGGCACATTAAAAACTTTCTCTTGAATAGTAATTTACATTAGCTCACTTGGATAGCAATTTACATTAGCTCACTTGAGGCTCTCCCAAGTTATTAGCACTTCTGGAAACACCAAGGTCAATTTAAGTCCATTTGCTGGAATATTTGGGGCGTATCATAGTTGTGGATCATCTCCATGCTGAATTTTTTGAAGTGGTCTTCCCTTTGAACATTCTTTAAGTGCTTTTGAGAACTCTTAGGTAGAAAATAAATTTAAAAAAACAAACACAAAAAGATCATCCCCTACCCATTAGGATCTGATCACAGAATGAGCCCATGGATCAAACAGATCAATGTAGAAAACTTTGTATTTCCTATTAAGTAAATGCCACACATTAAATACCAGAAAGTGGTGACTAAGTGGTGGAGATGATAGGAGGTATATACAGAAGGTTTCACCCACACCCTGTTTTGTGGTTTTTACCCAGATGCCATCACCACACTTATGAGTTTCGCTTATTAAAACAACATAGAGGTAGAGCAACTAAAACCTGCTGATCAGCACATAGAGCTAAACCCAGTTCCTCAAAAACCAAACCTGACAGACAAGATCAGGATTCAATTTGGAGAATGTGTGAATGTGTCAACTGATATATTTTCCAACTTGCTCAATATGTGTGTGATGTGTGTAGTTTTGCTCATCTTCAGCACATGATTAATAAAAGTGACCTCATGGTTTTTATTCCATAAATAAAATGTCGCCATTAAAAACAAGGATAAAATGGGAATATATGGAGACGAGTTGAAACTCAGGTATCCCAACCGTATATAGAATCCTAAAAAAAAAAAAAAAATCCTTGTAAATGCTTAAAAGGTAAAAGCAAGAAGTTTCAGATGAGTGAATCAATAATTAAAATTCCGTGTAGAAGATACAACCGCCGGGTCTCCTGTGTCCACTGAGCAGTGACACCTGAGTGTGTAAAAATTAGGAAAATAGCTGTCATTGTATCAGCTACCAGTTAAGGAACGCTTACGTACGCTGAACTCTTTTCACGTCTGATCTTGGGATCTGCGCGCACAGGAGGTAACACCCTCGGGGCCATTTCTCAGCCGGGGGCCAACGCAGCGGTTACCTGCCGGGGACCCACAGCCGAACAGGTGCTGGACTGACACAGATGACTCGACGCTGCCCGGGTGGCGTTTCAAAAATCCACCAGAGACCCACATAAACCATATGCACCCCGCTTTTTAGGTATAACAGGTGACCGCGATTTTACCTTTTGAGTCACAGCCTTGGAGTCAGAGGTGCTCCTGTCAAATTTAGGAGAGTGGGCGGAGGCGGACTGTGACAGCTGAGGGAGGGGGACAGGTGGCGAGGACAGGTACAAACTATGAGAAGGGATGTACAAGGTAAAAATAAAGACCAGAGCTGCGGGACAGCAGAGCAGGAAGAACCGCGCCTGCCGGGCGGCCTCACCTGTGCACGTGACCGACCAGCGCGGCCGCCGGGCGGAGGCGCGCTCACCTGGACCCACGTGACGGGGCGGGGCCTGCCAGCCGGAGCCCCGCGCGGCCAAGCCCCCTCCCGCGCGGCGCGCCCGGACCCCGCAGACCTGGGCGGCGGCGGCGGCGGCGGCTGCGGCGGCGGCGGGAACCCGGGAGGCGGAGGCGGGAGGCGGCAGTGGCGGCGGCGCGCGGAGACGCAGCAGCGGCAGCGGGAGCATGTCGGCCGGCGGAGCGCCAATCCCGCCGCCTCCGAACCCTGCCGTGTCCTTCCCGGCGCCCCGGGTCACCCTGCCTGCTGGCCCCGACATCCTGCGGACCTACTCTGGCGCCTTCGTCTGCCTGGAGATCGTAAGTGGGGTGACGCTGGCTAGGGTCGCGCCGGGGTAGCGAGGACAGGCAGCAGCATCCTGGTCCCCCGGCTGTCTCCCTCTGCCCCTGCCAGGAGCCTCCTTCCCTTCGACGTGGCCTTTTCCTGCGCCCCCTCCCGGGGTCCTCTCAGTGCCTGGCGCAGCTGCCCGGGCCCTCTCGCCTGGCACCTGTTACGCTGGCACCTGCTCCCTAGCCGGCGACGAAGGAAATGGCCCCAGGAGAGGGAGCAGGCCACTAGGCAGAGCTGAGAATTGGGGATTTTAAGGGGACAAGGGTGTTTGGACTTGGAGCAGACTTCAGAGACAGGACTTAGCCACGGGGCCTCTGCTTGTCTAGAGCAATCTCCTGCGATCTTGACCTCGCCTGTTGCTAACCTGCCATTTTGTTGGGTGGTGCATAGGTGTAGCTGATGACTGGGTGACCAGGAGGCTGGCACGCTGTGGAAAGCGGGGGCGGAAGTCACCAGGAGGAGGAGGAAGAGGAAGAGGGCTGAACACTTGAGCATATTTTTCTCCCATTCACCCTTGCCGTCATTACTGCCCTTTGGATTGGGGAGAGGAAGCTGGGTTCAGGAGGCAGGGCAGGGGAAAAGGTGTTCTTGGCAGTTTCTAATCCAGTTGGTGTGAGAGTGGAGTGTAGGGGAAAGGTAACTGTCACGTTCTTCCCTCATTGCCTTTGCACCTTTTCGCTTCCTGGGATACCTTCCCAACTCCAGACCTTCTCGGTGCACTTTGTTGGGCCTAAATAAAGGTGGCGTCACCCGGTCTGCCCTGCAACCTTTTCAGGCTAGACACTTGAACTTTTTAAAGAATTTGTGGAGTTGGAAACTTTTGAAGCTCACTGTGGACAAGGGGAAAATGTGCAAATATAAATTGAGCAACCTGAGGTTGCATCATGCCCTGTGAATGGCAAATAAAAAGTGAAATGTTAGAGAGTTAATACCTTTCCTGCAAGCTGATTTTGTTTGCTTGGTTTGGGATTTTCATCTCTCCCTTTCCTTTGAGTTTACATAACCTGGATTTGGGTCACTTTGATTTCACTTTTGTGCTTTTGGGGCGGGAACACCTTGTGAGCATTGGTTTTCTGCCCTATTATGCTCAGATGGCCAAGCCACCCTAAGTTAAGTTTAGCTCAGATTTGAATCTGAAAGAGGAAACAAGAGTGAGTCCCAGGCTGTGACATCAGTAATCAGATCATGACTGTGAGGCTGATTTGAGTTCAGGCCCAGCTGAGAAGCATCTGAGCACCTGGGATGAGGTACAGACATCCATGTGGGCAGAGCAGAGAGAGGATGGCTTTGGGCCAGCTGCATTGCTGTGGGAAGGGGACATGTTTAGAACAGGAAGATCTGAGAAGGAAGATTTCATAGGCTCTGGGCTGCTTTAGCTCCATGTTCCCCAAGCTCCACATTTTTGCCTGCCTCTTTTAGGAGCTTTTACCTCATCCATATCTGTTATTTCCCCTGTAGTAGGATCTGCAGACTATTCACTTAAATTGACTCACTTTCTAAATTTCAGTGCTTACCTTAGCTTCACCTTAATTAATATATGTAATATACATGAAATCTCAGATTTGATATTCTGGTTATAGTCTAATATTCAAATATATATTTTTGTGTATATATGTAGACATATATAAATGTAAGTATATGTATATATATGGATTATATGTAAAGATAGCTTATTCCTGTGCTATGAAATCAAATACCTTCTCAAGAACCACTTGTAGTGATGTCATACTTTGGGAAAACATAGCCTAATTCTGAGAGAAAAAAGTAGAAGATGATTTATTGAATTTTTTTCCACTACCCCACCATATCATCTTTTTCTTCTTCTACTTCTTTCTTTCTTTTTTTTTCTTTTTTTTTTTTTTTTTGTCTAGCCCAGTGGATAGTTCTCAACTCCTGTTGTACTTAAAAACTTGAGCAGCTTTTAAAAATATTGTTGCCAGTTCAGACTAATTAAATTAGACTCTCTGGGGAATGCATTTATTTAAAAGAGTCCCTGGGTATTCTAATATACAATCATGGCTGGGAACCACTGTAGGAAAGACTTTCCTTGCGAATATGATTTTTCTCTAGCTGCTAAAACGTCTACCACTCTGCATACTACCAGAGATCTTAGACTCACATAAGCGTCCCATTTGTTCCTCTTATCTCTTCATTTCCTCTGGCTTCTTACCCTCTGAACCATGTCTTACTTTTATCTAGATAGAACAATATCACTTCCAAAAGCCTATCAGTTTGCTTTTCACTTTTTATGGTTGAGCAGCTTGATAGGTTTAAATGTAAGGCCTTTGTTATCTTTTTTACTTGAATATAAACCTCCATAAAAAGGGACAAAGATGTTCCAATGAAAATAATGCCCTTAGAGAAACAGGAGATCACGTTGGAGTCAAGCTCCTTTGTGGCTCTCATCCTTCTGAGATACTGGACCAGAGTATGTACTTTAAGAGAGCAGGGCTCAGAGCTGCCTCATTACCCCTGCATCTGAAATGCCCACCTGGAGTGGTTGTATCGACAGGGGCCAAGTAAACATTTTTGAAACACCATTACTCTTAGATTTCTCAGTTCCTCTCTAATTTTCTGATTCCTTTAAGGTGTTTTTTCTCCAAGGCATCTTCTTCAGAAATTTCTCACCCTGTAAATAAAATGTAACAATTCCCAGGTGCAATCCTAAATGCTAGGTGATATCCTTTCTGGGGACTTATTGTTTTATCTTTTGGCCGTATTCGTAGATACCCCCAAATTCGTTCCAATTTTAGTATATGTGCTGCTGAAGCGAGCACAGATATCCCCAAATTCCTTTTTATTTTTGGCCCTCTATTCATATCCATTTATCTGTAAGATCTCATTTATGCCATGTTGCCCTCTGAAACGTAACATGTGAAAACTGTACTTAACGAAGGTGGACTGGGCTATCAATAGTTAATAAGCTTATATGAGACCATGATCTTGCTAACCATTTAACTTTGCTGAAAGAATTCAATCCCAGTCCCTCTTAATGGACTCCATTCACAATCTCACAGATATAGGCCATCTGTTAGCGAGGTAACACAAAAGACATAAATACTGCTAGCCTTCCAGCACCAAGTAAAGTCTTAAAGCACTGTCTTCTTATGTAGAGAATATTGCAACCTCACATAGTTTGTGTGTGGTTTCCTGTTTTCTTGTTTGTTTTGAGGGTATTTTTATTGTTGTTTTGTTTTCGAGATAAATGTGTTCCATTCATGGATACCTAAATGGTCAGCCCACTGGTTTTTGGCCTCAGCTATACTTACCAATGTGTGCTTGCCACTTAGAGAGTTTAATGCTAAGTTAGTGTTGCAAAGTGAAGCCTTTCAGTTTAGGATGGAAAACATCACTGTTAAAATTTCTCATTTTCAAAATCTCTCCATATTTCTTGAATGAAGATTTTCTAATTCATTCATCAGGACTTACTGAATGCTTACCATATGCAGTGTGCTCTTTGGGGAACAATATCTAGCCCCTTTCTCAACCTGAAAGACCTAATCTATTTCAGATGATATTCACAAAAATAACTACCTTTCAGGGAAGCAAAGGTATGGGTAGTTAAAGCATTTCCAGATGGGACTACCTATTTAAAAACAAAAAATGACATTGGAGCATCTGTACTATTAGGCTGAACAAGATATTAGTGTGTCTGTCCTCAGTTATAAAATGCACCAAAAAAAAATTGAAGGTAACAGTATTAATCATATAAAAGAATAAGGTTTTATTTTGCAGTCTTAGTTTTTAGGAAACTATATTCCCCAAGTTATTCACATTTCCTTTTTCTGTTTTTGTGGGAGGATCTTACTTTTACCTATGCTAGAGTGCAGTGGCATCATCATAGCTTACTGCAACTTCAAACTCCTGGGTTCATGGAGTTGCGTTGAGCAACTCTTGCCTCAGCCTACCAAGAAGCTGGGACTACAGGCATGCACTGCCATGCCTGAATAACTTTCATGTGTTTTGTAGAGATAGTGGTCTTGCTATGTTGCTCAGACTTGTCTTGAATTCCTGACCTCAAGTCATCTTCTTACCTTGGCCTCCCAAAGTGCTGAAATTACAAGTGTGAGCCACTGTACCCAATCCACGTGTCTCTTTATGGGAGATATTCTAGGAATCTTTTTCACATGTTTCTAATCATGGTGTTTGGGGTCCCATAATATTTTCATATATTTAATTTTTAATTACTGACACCAGGTATTCTTTTATGTCCTAGGAATAGAACAACTAATATAGCTCCTGCCCTTAAAATAAATTATTGTTTGGGAAAATATAAAGTCAATAAAGAATTATAGTGCCGTGTATAAAGTGCTAAAATAGGTTTACTGTGTATAAACAGGATTGTGGAAAAGCAAAACAGAGTACATCTGTCTATTGGAGAGGTCAGGACAAGAAGTTTTAATGAGGTGGTGACATTTGAGTTAAGCCTTAAATGATGAGCAGTAGTTCAGTAGAAAGTGGGAAAGAGAGTTCCAGGTAGAAACAAGGACATGTGCAAACCCCAGAGGCAAGAAAGACGAAGGCATGAGGGTTTTGTTAACTGTTTTTTGGACATGACACGTTGAAAGGTGGCAGAAGGAGGAAGAACAACAGTGGATAGGGCTCAGGTTGTGATTTGCTAAGAAACAATAGGCCAAGAACTTGAATGTATTCTGTTTGTGCTAGGGAGCTACTGAAGGACAGGAATAAACTTGATTAGAAATCTTTGAGCAATGAAGTTTGGTTGTAAAACAGAGAGATCAAAGGCAGGGAGATCAGTTAGGGGGTTATCACAATAGTTTAGATAAAAGATGTTGAGACCCCGAACTCAGACAAAGGAAAGAATTATGGAAAAAGAAAGGGAGATTTGAGGTTTAGGTTATCAACCAAGTATGTAAAGTTTGACTTTCTCTGAAATGATACTAGACTAAACTTACTAAATATAAGCTGTAACTCAGAGGAATTATACCAGTAAGCGAAATGTAAGGATGGTGATAGGGAGGGGGTTGCAGTGGAGAAGGCAGGTGCAATCATGCAAATAAATCTGTGGAAGGGACTTTTATTTTCAAAAGCTTTGACTCTAGACTGACTATCACATATGTGTGCTGATGTGTTAAGTTTTTCTTTTATTGCTTGAAAAATGAATTTTGATTACACAGGGACATTGGATGCTTGCAGTGGGCAAGAGGGGCTGTCAGAAGACCTGTTTGTCTCTCGAAATGAGTTTTAGTCTTCTAAGTAAGACTGTAAGATTTTTATTCCTTTGCCTCTGGGTCAAAAATCTCTATCCACATGAAAAGAACCTTTAAAGTTTCATAGGAGAAAAACCAGGAGCCCCTGCCAAAGATTATTGTCAGTAATCATTGGCCCTGTCCCACAGCTCTATAAAAAAAATATGAAGAACTGAAAGATGGAAAACTTTAAACTAAGTTGCTGAAAAGATTCACCTTGAGCTCCAAAGGGGAAAGGCCAAGGAGAGGAGATCTATCTCATAGAGCCCAACAGAGGTGTTGTGCCTGGTGGTAGGAACCGTGGGCAGATGTATTTGCCTGCATATGGCTGACTAGAAAGGACCATGTGACAGAAACCCAGAAACTTGGCGTGGACAGTACAGTACATGTGCAGTACTTAGCAAGCACTATTTGACTGTTCTGTAGTACTAACTGAATCGTGTGTGAAAATAGTCTGGAGAAAGGGAGCTTTGGGGGAGATGCCCTGTTAGGTCTTGCCCAACTTATAAAATGCCATAATTCTTCTCCATGTTATCTGCAGTGTGACCTGAATTTCCTAAATGTCCTAGTTTATATGAAAGGGCCATGTCCTTTTGTAGATGCCACATATAAACATGACACCCTTAACTTTTGTATTGCAGCTTTCAGAAGAAGGGAGGTAAAAAGAAAAAAAAGAGGCAGTGATTTGTATGCTTCTTGCAGATGTCAGGGCATTGGCATGCAGGAACATTTTTAACCTATGTGATAGCTAGTTGCTTGCAAACAAGAAAAGAGGATTTTCAAAATCAAGGGGAATTATAAACAAGAATCAAAAGGGGCTAGAACATATTTCTCCTCTGTAATATGTACTTTCCCTTTTAGGGTTTTAGTTCTACTTAAGTGACTGAAATGGAACTTAATGGAAATGTATAACTCTTTACAGTACTCTCAAACATATTTTTAAAGCTCTTTAATGTAAAACTATAAAGCAAAGCTTTTTGCAATAGTATATTTTGTTCATAAGCTTCATATATATGTATATGAGATATATATATTAGGAGTTACTTTCAAGAATTTGTTTTGTTTTACTTTCCCTAATTAAAATAAAATAAAAACCTTTCTGACCTGTACCTCTAATTCAGGCTTGTACTAGGGCTGGTCCAAGACCAGTTTAGATGAAAGTTATCATGGTTAGAGGACACATGGGAATTGATGGAGGGGAGCAGGAGAAACTGGGGAAGGCACAAGATTTACTGTGTTCAAAGGTTCCAATGGAAGCTACAGTGAGAACAAGTCATCTGGGCAAACTTACAGCCCAAAGAAGATTAAAAATTGGGTGTCATGAACTAGACTGGCAAGAAGTGCCAACTTTCTTATAACTTTCATCTCAGCCTCCTGAAATCTTATACTAGATGGTGGGTGTTGCCAATAGTAACTTGAAAATTGAGAAGTATATGTTCCTGCTTCACTAGTCTTCATGCCTATTTTTGGACGCCCACCACATACCAGAGAATGAACTGGGCTCCAAACTGCAGTGCGTTCTAGCATCCCAAGCTGCACTTGTGTAGCATTCTTCTCTGGAACCATTCATTACACATGTGGTTGGTTTCCATTCATTTCAAGGAGCATACGACTGAGGACAGTACTGCAGACAGCACTGTCCCAGGTTTTGAGCACACAGAGATGTTTGAGGCAGTGTCTCTGACACATCTCACAGTCCAGTGGGCAATAAAAAGTGAGTGAAACCATGATTTCAATCAGTTGTGGTTAATCCTAAGAAGAATTCACACATTGCTAACCACAGAAGAACCAAGGGATGGCAGGGAAGCCTTTTATGAAGACAAGGAACAGAAATTTAGTTACCCAGAAAATAATTTACTGGCAGCATGCTAGACAGAAGCATGACCGGCGGGCATTCCCTGTGTGCAGATGAGGGCTACAGGCTGGAGTGCAGAGTGGGACTGGTAGGAACAAGAGCATTGAGGGAAAGGGGTGAGCTTGGTGAAGGAGGCAGCAGTGTAGTGTGTTCTCCTATGGTTATGTTGTGGATCAATTCACATTTGTGTGGGCTCCTTGTAAATCCATCCACCAGTAATTACATTCTATATGTTGATGAAAGTATGTTTCCAGTTTTTAAAAGGAAATCTTTCAAAAATACAAATTAATTATAAGATGGAGCTAACTATAGACAATCTTTTTTTCTAGATGCCAAACCCGTAGACACATTAAACACTTACACAATCATGATGTTTCATGTTCAGGGACTTAATAAATGAGCATCCATCAAAATAGAAGGGGGTCAGTAAGTAAATAAAGCATTCTAAACTTTTTCTTTTTTTTGGGGGGGGGGGGAGGACACAAATCCCTTTGGGATTCTGATGAAAGGTATGGACTATGTCTTCAGAAAAGTGCCTATTTCCTATCCACCCAATTCTATAGGATTTTGGGGAATCATATGGAAAATGTTTTTAACATTATGCTGTTCTGCCTTACTCAGTGTTTCATGTTCACTCATGAAACACTGAGTAAGGCAGAACAGCATAATGTTAAAATCACAGCCTCTGGAAGCCAGTCACCAGCTTCCAATTTGGGGTCTAACATTTCTTAACTGTATAGCTAGGAACAAGTTATCAATGGATCTGTACCTCAATTAATTTATCTATAAAATGGAAATAATAATATTGTCTCTCATGGGTTGTGAGGGTTAAACTGGCCCAAAGAATCCCTCAGAACTGTACTTGGAATGTAAGAGCTCAGCAAATGTTAGCTAATATTTCTGTTATCACCTTTAGCATTAAACTCTTACTCTAACTCTATAAGCCAGACTAGGAGATGTAATTTTTTTTTTTCGTTTTGTTGTTTGTTGTTCCATCTCACTGCAGTAGAGTGACGAAATGTGCAGTACATAGACAACAGGGAATGAGAAAGAGGGGTTGTGGACAGAAAGTTCTAAATAATAAAATATTATTTCTTAGGAGTAAACAGTCTTTATCCCTTCAGATTTGCTTAACTTTTCCCCATTCTCATTCCAAACATTAACAAAAAATAGGTTAGAGTGGGAAATTAGCCTGTTCACTTAGTGGGTATACTAAGATGGAGGTGTCAAATTGGCTTGAAAATTATGAGCTCATCTCAGAGGGGCATGATCAAAAGAATGTTGTTAGGAAATACTGATATTTGCCAAGAAAAAAGGTACTTGCCCAAGGAATCCCTTGGGAACACAAGATGACCATTCAAATAGGAGACAAGTTTTGAAGTCCATCGTCCACACAGCAGATCCGAAGACCAGCCACTTGCTCAATACCTTTTTCTCCCTGGGTCTGTGTGTTTTTACCAGTCCACAGTCTCTAGTAAAAACATGTTTTAACTCTAATTCTGAGGGTTCAATGTAGTGTGATTTATGTATGAATACTTCTGTGGTTTTCAGCCAAGCCACACCCTTCTGGTTTGCAGAGGCCAAACTAACCTAACATTAAATACATGTTAAACCACAAAGATCAATTGTCTTAGGAATGTGTAGCAATCTCATAACTGCAACTCAGGACATATTTGAGTACTTGTATGTACCCTGTACAACCTAAAGTTGGGTTAAGAAGTAACCAAGTCACAGGGAAAGCTGATATCTACCTCTAAGTGGGTTTTACCTTTGCTTAGAAATAGGATAGTCATCTTGTTAGAACCTGAGCTTTGAATCGTCATAGCCCTTAGTTACTTAAAAAAAAATTTCAGTATGAGGTACATGTGGCAGTTTTACAGATAAATCTTGGATATTTTGGGATACTCGAGAGCAGAGAAGGCAGTGGTAGAAAAGAGTAAGAATGTGGATTCAGATCCAAGATGCGAACAACATGGGCATAACGTGGCATTTTGGATCCCTTGCTTCATTGTGTGAATTGGTAGTTGTTGTATAATTTGTCTTCTATTCGCCCTCCCTCAGATTTTAACCATTTTTGTGCCCTGCTCTTACAGATCAAAAGAATCATCTCCACTAAACAGGGATGTTTCCGTGTATAATTGCCTCATCTTACAGATACTCTGAGTTTATAAACTCCAGAGTTGATAAAATGAACATCCTGAGCACAAGTAGTGGTGTTAAACAGTTGGAGCTTGGTTGGAAAGCCCAAATGAAAAGGTAGCTTTTGTCAAAAGGAAGTCACGAAGTAGGGAACAGTAACCGTGGGGAGGCCAGAGTGGCCTGTTCACCAGGGCAACATTGTTGAAATGAGGAAGGCCACTCTCCAAAGTGGGCTTAATTATGTTCTCTGGCACATCCTCCACCTGCCAAAACAGTGGTTCTCAACCTTCCTCTCACCGCGACCTTTTAATACAGTCCCTCATGTTGTGGTGAACCCCAACCATACAATTATTTTCATTGCTACTTCAAGTAACTATCCCAGATCATGTCGACTCCCTGATCTGGAGGTGTAGTTGTGTTTATGTGAGCAGAGTGGGAGGGCGCGGTGTTCACACACCCTTTCTCTCCTTGATATGCAATGCATTTACCACCAATGAGGAGGCAAATCTGATCACTTTTCTCATAGCATGTAGTTTCTTCTCCAAGCCTTTGAGGTATGGAAAAGGCTATCATTTTTTGTGCAAAAAGGACAAGTATTCTACACTGTTGCACCGCATAACACACCTGTGAAGACGGGTCCTGCCCGAAAGCATCCGTTAAGGCCCGCCTCCCCTGCCTGCCGCCCCAGATCCCCCCCAGATGCCTCCATTTTACTGCTTCTCCCCTCTCCCAGTCTCTCAGAGCACACTGTGTCGAGCTCTTTTTATAGCACTCACCACAATCTGCTTCTGCATCAGATTTAATGGTGTCTATTTCTTCCTTATTTAGAGTTCCATGAGACAGAACCTTGCCTCTTTTGTTTTTTTTCTTAAATGTTCTTAGGCAGTGTCTAGGGGTAGGCTTGGGCCTGGCCTGTTTGAGATCCAGTCCAGGTTTATTAAATGTTACATTTATTTTCAAAGAATCATACAGCCTTTTCTTTAGAGGTAGGAATTTTTCACACTCCCCAAATAGTATTGTTATGCTTGTCTATTTGGGTCGGCCTGCCCTAACAAACAATGGCCAGTTGTCCTTTCTTAGCAGAAAGAAATGACTCCCCAAATGACTGTCACATTAAGAGCTATTTAACAAAGACGTACATTTCTTTAATTGTGTTTAAAGTAATATAGGTTATTCACAGTGGGATAGTAAGAAAAGTCTGCTAGAAAAAAGAAACTAGGAAAAGGGGAAAGATTAATCTATTGAAGACATTCTTATCATCTTCAGATATTTCCTAAATAGTATGAAAAGTAGATAATCTTTCACCAGGAACAAGTTTATTTCATGTTCAGTTACTGATAAGGCAGCAATTAATAATTTAATATGCATTTATAGTGTGTATATTTGTTTCATCAAACTGTCTGAATAGATAGTTAATTTTTTATTTGAAATTAGGACTTAAAGTGTGTGCCACAACTATAAATATATTAGACCAGTACTTTGATTAACATTGTTCAAGCGATCATTTAGCATGCTTTCAAAAATGTTTCATCAAAGCAATAACAAATTTTATGACAGGGCTGTTTTTTGAAACTTGAATTAAAACTTGTGCTTTTAACTTACAGTGACTTATGCAGTTTGGGTATCTCGATATTAAGATGAAAGATACAAATGATTATTTGTTTTGAATATTTGGAGCTCAGGCTGTTCTCATATGGGTACTAGTTTGTTCACTAAGCAAATATTTGAGAACCTTCTGTGGGTGTGTGTATGTGTGTCTGTGTCAGAGAGAGAAAGAGAAAGATTCCTGTTTGCTTATGGTATCTTTTGGCCAGGTGTGTATCCTAGTTTTTGTGTGGCCAAATCTAGCATGGTCCCTGACTGGTAGGAAGGGATTACTATGTTGATTAGTAGAAGGCTTGGCATGCCAAGACATATAAAGCTCTTGGCTGCCAAGGTCTGATAAGTGCAGATGGACTGGAAGTGGAGGAGATTGAATTACATCGCATCTCCTTGATGAAACAAATCCCTCAGAAGGAGGTTGCCCAGAGGAGGGAGGGGTAACTGAGCATGGGGTAGAATTTAGGAGAGAAAAATTACATGATATGTTCAAGAGTACATAAGAGGGGAGTTTCTCAAATACACATGGGGAGGGAATGGCATTCTGAGCCAGCAAGTTATCAAGCCACTCTGATATGAAAGAGATCTTTGTCTTTGAACTGTGGATTATTTTTCCCCTATGATACAAAATATTAGGGGCGTAGTTGCAACAGGATGAAAAAGGTAGATTACAAAAGGCATGGAATGCCCTGCAAAGCCTGCATAGCCCTTATTCCTTTTGTGGTAACATGGAGGAGTCAGGCGGTGCTAGATTCATCAAACTCACATCTTCACCCCACGCCCTACTTCTCCTCTGGGGCTCTCTTGCTTAGTCCTGGTTTTCCAAGCCAGAACTGTGGGTGTTTTCCTTATCTGTTCTTTTCTGTCATCCTGGTTTCACATCTAACTGGCACCAACCTCATCACACATACTAATGGATTTTTCTTTTTTTTTCTTTTTTTTTTATTATTAAATCATAGCTGCATACATTAATATGATCATGGGGCATCATACACTAGCTTCATAGACCATTTGACACATTTTCATCCCACTAGTCAACATAGCCTTCTACTAATGAATTTTTCTCTAGCCCTTTCCCTCCTTGCTGCAC
>CAUYPK010142214.1:0-40376 GCA_963574355.1 Loris lydekkerianus | reverse complement strand
AAAAGGTTGTATTAGTTTGCAGTCCCACTAGCAGTGTAAAAGTGTTCCTTTCTCTCCACATTCGTGCCAGCATCTGCAGTTTTGAGATTTTGTGATATCGGCCATTCTTGCTGGGATTAGATGATATCTCAGGGTAGTTTTGATTTGTATTTTTCTAATAATTAGGGATGATGAGCATTTTTTCATGTGTTTGCTGGCCATTCGTCTGTCTTCTTTAGAGAAGGTTCTGTTCATCTCTCTTCCCCATTGATGTGTGGGATTGTTGATTTTTTTTTTCTTATGGATTAATTTAAGTTCTGTATAGATCCTAGTTATTAAGCTTTTGTCTGATTCAAAATATGCAAATATCCTTTCCCATTGGGTAGGTTGTCTGTTTGCTTTGGTTGTTGTTCCTTGGCTGTACAGAAGCTTCTCAGTTTAATTAAATCCCATTTGTTTCTTTCCCATTGTCAAATTTCTGGGCATAAAGTTTCTGGTAGTGTTCAGAAATAATCTCTTGTATCTCTGTGACATCAGTTGTTATTTCCCCTTTATTATTTCTGATTGAGGTTACTAGAGATTTTACTTTTTTATTTTTAGTTAGTCTGGCCAAAGGTTTATCTATTTTATTTATTTTTTCAAAAAAACATTTATTGAGATAATTGATGTGTGGTAGTGTTCTATTCATCTTATTTTGTGAAAATCCATTGCTTAGTTTTGTCTTTTGCATCATTTTAGGAGCTAGGTTCTGTCCTTTAATTTCTGGGTGTTTACTTTGCTGAAGGTTCATTGTGATGGGCCAGTGTGTAGAACAGGTTGAAATATTTCCTATAAAGCTGGTCTTGTTGTGGTAAATTTCTTCAATGTTTGCATATCAGTAAAAGATTAGATTTCTCCATCAATTTTAAAGTTTAGCTTAGCAGGATATAGAATTCTGGGCTGAAAATTGTTGTGTTTAAGTAAATTAAAGATAGATGACTATTGTCTTCTAGCTTGGAAAGTTTCATTAGAGAAGTCCATGGTCACCGTGATAGATTTGCGCCTGTAGGTCAGTTGGTGTTTACCCCAGCAGCTTACAAAATCTTTTCTTTTGTCTTGACTTTAGGTAGATTCATCACAATGTGTCTTGGAGAAGCTCTTTTTGAGTTGAGGCAACCAGGGGACCCATATCCCTCTGAAAGGAGTATGTCAGAATCTTTGGTGATATTTGGGAAATTTTCATTTATAATATTCTCTAGAATGGCTTCCATTCCTCTGGGACATTTTTCTTCCCCTTCTAGGATACCTATAACTCATATGTTTTAATGCTTCATAAAGTTCCATCATTTTGTCAGTTAACGTTCTGCTTTCTCTCTCTTCTTTTCTGCCTCTTTAACTATCAGACTTATCTCAAGAGCTTAATCCTCTACCTCTGGGATTCTTTCTTCTGCACGATCTAATCTATTGTTGATACTTTCTATTGCATCTTTAAGTTCCCTAATTGACTGCTTCAGTTCCTTCAGCTCTGCTATATCCTTTCTATATTCTTCATATTGTTCATCTTATTTGATTCTGTTTTTGTATTTCCTTTTGGTTATTTTACACTTTCTCAGTAATTTCCTACATTGTTTTCATCATCTGTATTTTAAATTTCCCCTTCTGTCATTTCTAACATTTCTTTATAGGTGAAATCCTCTGCTGTAGCTACGTTGAAGGGGTTGCTTACAATCTCTTGAAGGGGTTGCTCTGGACTGGTATTTCATGTTGCCAGAATTTTTCTTCTGATTCTTCTTTATGAGTGCTTTCTTTTATCTATTTCCTTGCCCTAATTTACCTTTCACTTCCTCTTGCTCTTTAAGTTATTGTACCTCTGGCCTAAAGTTTTAATGAGTTCTTTTGGTATGGAACCAGTAGGATGAGAAGACTGAAGAGCAAGAAGGGAAAAAAGATTTTTAAAAGGAAGAAAAAAGAGAAAGAAGAGCAGGTGAGTAAAAGGGAAATATTGACAAAAAGAAGAAAGGCAGTGAAAGAAGGAGATAGGAGTAATACAGGTGTATAGTAGGGTACTATGACCCAACCTTAAAACCCCAAACCTTTGGGGGTGCTGGGTTGGGTAGTTCCATTGAGGTCAACAGCTCTTTGCCAGCCTGATCAGATACAGTACTCCACTTTCACCAAGTAGAGAGGAAAGACAAAAATACTATAAATCAAATTAAAACCAACAAACAAAAACCCTTATGGGATAAAATTGGGGGAAAAATAAAAACAAATAGCAGGGGCAGAAACACTGGCAAAAATGAAATTCTAATTGTTAAAGGAGGCAAAAATGGAAGATTGTATTTAAACTAGAATAGTGGGGCAGGGGGGAGAAGAGAGAGAGAAAAGAATAAAAAATTAAAAAAAAAAAAAGGAAGATGTCAAGGAAAAATATTGAAATTAAGGGGAAAAAAACCAAAAAAACAAAGAACCCGAAAACCAAAAAACCGAACAGTATATATATCTTGCTGAACATTGTCCAGGCAACAGGTGATCACCTGAGGTATGAGATGTTAATCACAATGTTGATACAGCTGTACAAAATGGAGACTGGAGGCCTCTGCTGATTTCTCAGACCCCACAGGCTTAGGAACACAAATGACTCTTCAGCTGCTTAAAAGACACTCCAAACTGTGAACCTTGGCTAAGCAGAAGCTTTCCGAAGGAAAGTACTTATTACTGGGCTTTCTCCTGGTGTGGTTGCCCGCTTATCCAGTGCACCAAAACTGGTCTCACTATATGCCCCTGAGGGCCAAGGCTGTTAATCTGCCAAATATTTAGATCTCCGCTCTTCCCCAGCATCTCAGTCCCTGCATTTAGGCAGCTCTGTCACTAGGTCTCCTAGTCAATCTCCGCACTGCAACGAAAAGGGCAGCTCCCCCACAGTAGCTGTGCAGGCAGCCCACAGCTGAACGATATTAGCTCATTTCCTGCTCAGCGGCTTAGTTCGGGGCCCCAGACAGCGCCCAAAGTTGTCCACACACCCGCTCAAGATCTCCCAAGGCAAAACAGCCTACAGGTAAGGCTTTTCCTACTTGCAGTCTCACTGTTGCTATGGTTACAGCTGCAGGCAACCTCCATTCAAACAAATGCACCTACCACTTGCCAGTTGTCCACCGTTTTTGTCCTCCTCGTGGGGTCCAGAAGCCTCTCGCTGACTCCCTGTGTCACCAAAGGGAAGTTTCTGGGCATAACCCACTGGAGTCTTCTTTTCCCAGTCTTACTGCGCCAGGTCGCACAGAAGCTGTTACTGGTCACCATCTTGCTCCCGGCCTCCTAGTGTGCAATTGATTGATTGATTGATTTATTCATTCATTCTCCAACTCATGATGGTAGTGAATATATACAATTTAAAACTGCAAAAAATAAATAAATAAATAAATAAATAATAAATAAAATAAAATAAAACTGCACATGAAATTTACGGCCACCTGTATGTCTACATGTTAATAATGTTGATCTCTCTGTGCTGGGACTGAGAGTGATTTCTTTATTTTTAAAACAATTTTATTCCACAAATTTTAATAACATAAAATAATAAAAAAAAATTTTTTAATCTGTAATACCAACATAAAAATTAGAGAAAGGAAAGGTTGAAAGGATTTGATTTTATTTGAAATCTACTGGACTTACCTAGGTAACCTGCCTGCTCTCTGCACTTGTGTGTGGTGTGGAGGGCAGAAGAAATTAGTAAGAGGGAATGAGGGGGTAATAGAAGAATTGAAAGGACAGGATCTTTTCATATGAGAGTATGAGGTGATCTCTTCCTATCTAATTTAATACTCCTCCCCCAAAGGAAATTCAATATTAGGATCTGTTTCAGGTCCTTGAAATAAGTCCTATAGACTGGCTTTTTAGTTTTGTCCCTTAACTCTCATCAAATATGTATTCCTTTTGTCTTTGGCCACTTTATCTATTCCATCATTTTTTACCTCACTTGGGTGAGGGTGCCAGGAAAACTTGATGGGTAGCCTTGCTATGCTGTGTGAAATTGGAATACCTGTCACGTATATATCCTGCTCTGAGGGAGGAGGAAAAAGAGTTGGAGGAATCATAAGCAGCTTTGGTACCATCTAGCACCATGTGGTTGCTAAAAAAAGCAGCTATGAATGTTCTGTGTACTAAAGCAGGTAGATGCCTAAGATATTTCACGGCTCTCACAGGAACATATGAGGACTTCTATCCTCTTTTCCAGAAAAACAGAATTTTGGGTGTAGGACTCAGACTTGGGAAGCATATCCTGGGGATCTAGGCTAGAGAGAAGGAAGGTAGGACTTGCCCCACATTTACAAAGCATAATGAAAGTTATAGAGGGTGATGTGTGAAGCACTGTCTGGGACCCACACCAGGCAGCAAAGACAAGAAAGTCAATGATCCAAAGATGCTGGAGAGACAACTAGAATCTAACTATCAAGTGAAAGTGAATGAGTCTATCCATATTTGCAATAATAGGAATGATTCTTACCGTAGACATTGCAGGAAAAAGTTACAAAACAATACATATTCTTCCATCCACATGAAGTCCAAAACTATGAAAGCTAAAACTGCATATTGTTTACAAATATATGCAGAGATGAAGTAAAACTGTTAAGAAAAAAAAAAAAAAAAAGGAAGGCAATGGTTTCAAATAGCAATTCGCTGTGCATGTGGTGAGTGGGATTGAAGAGAGTCATACAGGTAAATTTGTCATACAGGTTGTAGGTACATGGATTTTATTAATATTATTCAAACTATAATTACACACTGGCATGCTCTTTTATATGTTATATGCATGTGTGCATGTTTGCATAATATGTGTACTTTTGTGTGTGTGTGTGTGTGTGTGTGTGTATCCAAGACATAGGTATAAAAGTACTTGAACCACACTTGCTGTATTTCACCTGAAAAGGGCAATAGAGCTGCAAGTTGGGAAAAGCTCCTACTCACAGAATGTAGTTACAGCCCCTTTCACAGAGTTTTGAGCATGAGCAAGAAGAGACCTAATATGGTCAAGGGCCTATTTAGATCATAAAATATAAAGAGAAGAGGGAAAGAACCTGGAGGCAAACATGAGAAACAGAAAAGGAGAAAACGTAAGTTGGATTTAGAAAATAATTTGTTAATAAGTGCTCCTCTAATCCCTCCATTATAATGCACAATTATTTCCTCCCCAAAGCTTAACAAAATAGATATTGTACCACAGAGCCTGTACTTCTAAAAACCTATAAAGGTAAGCAATCACTATTTATATATTTAACTTTGATTGAGACTTTTTAAAAAATGTATGTTGGTTCAGATATATTGCATGCTAGAACCTCAGCATCAAGGTCTTGACAGGACAGGAAGGACTTTGCAAGCAGGTAGCACCAAACTTTGGGGTAAGGATCTGTAGGAGCCTGGCCGTCAGCCCTAAAGAGACTATTGGCAGATCCCATGCACAGTAGGAAGGTAAAATGGCAAAATCAGACTGTTTGGGGTAAATCTTGCTATTGGGCTAAAGTGTGGGAGGTTCCACCATACAGACAAGACAAGTGTGTGCCAAGAATCATGCAGGCCCTGGATTATACCTCACTTGCTCACAAGTTGTCTTGCTGCACTTCACAGATTCTTGCAGAAGACACCTAGCAGAGACACCTGGGTTGGAGTTAAGAGATTTTATTATTCACAGCCATGGCAGTAGCCACAGTGACAACATTTATGCTGGTTCCCTTATGCCAAGATCCCAAGAGTAATACAAAGAGAGCCAGATGTTCCCTGCATATGCAATGAGTTCTGTAACAGGAGAGAAGCTCTGAGTTGAGGGACCTAATAAGGTCTGCCATCACCTCAGAGGCTGCCCAGGATTCACATGAAGAAGCTAGATCTAAGACACAAAGGTTCCCATCTTCGCATAACCTTCCTGTCCTCCAAATAAGGCCTGGAAGAAGCACCAATGCTGAAGTCAGTATGACCACAAAACCTGGGTCAATGGTTGTCTCACTGGATATTCAGTTTGATCTAATGCTAGGGGGAACTTGCCTAATATGTTCCTCTAACTAAGGCATCCTAGGATCAAAAGTCTTGGATATTTGAAGGAATGTGGTAGTGGCTGAAGTGGATCTCTTTCTACCCCTCAGGGGGTTGGGAATTTAAAGCCCAGATTTAATTTAAAGAAAATTTTAAAAAATCAAAATGAATTGCTTGCTGGTTTTACAGTATAGAATGCTATCTGTTAGAAACCAGTTAAAGAAAGTAAAGAAATTAGGTCAAAATTGTAACTTTGAGTTTACAGAGGTACATAGGGCTCAAATCTAGTCCCCGAGATAACAGGTTTATTGGTAGCAAAACTTACTTCAGATGCATCTAGATGATATTCTAGTATTTTCTATATTTGCTGATCCTTGTCAGGATGGTTCAGGCTTTCAGTGGGTTTGAGTCTGGAAATACTTATCTACATAGAAAAAATTAGGGAATGAGGAAAGGCAAGGATTAAAGTAAAGATGAAGAGATTTTTCCCTGTGTCTTTCATACCCACCAATAATTTTAGAACTAGATTGTCTAGGAATTGAGTTATAGTTGTCTGTTAATACTTCAGAGAAAGGCTATGATTACCACGTATATAAGTCAACAAAAGCCAAAGCACTCTTCAGAAGATTTTGTAATCCAATGGTTTAAAACACTTGGGGTCTAGAAAACCTTTGAAATTGCGCAAAAGCTATGGACCTCCTGTTTAGAAATTGCATACAATTTTATCCACAACTTGGGGGCTTTGAGTGTCCCTTAAGCTCATCCGTGAGCTCTGTTCAGTAAGACTTTTTATATTTCAGTGTGTTCTCAGAACATTCTAGAGTGCTTATTAAAATGCAACATCACGCACTCTGCAACCAGAGATCGTGGTCTATCGCATCTGGAATAGGAATTTGAACTGAATCATTTCAGAAATAATGGATAATTCTGAAGCACTTGAGCCAAGGGCCATGATGGAAAGAAAAATATCCTCAAAACTTGTAAATTCCAAATTAAGGAACCATTGTCTAAAAATGGTAAAGGTATTTAAGATGACTTATAAGGCAGCTCCTCTTTCCAAGTCAAGTTCCCTGTTTCTTTTGTGTATATCTTTATATGTTCATACAGTTAGAGTCCAGAGTAATCCTAGTGCAAGCTGGAGTTGACAAGGTTGATAAGAAGCTCAGATGCACTGATCCTAGGAGCTTTTGTTTTCATAACTTCCAAGTGGAGGCCACTCCGTTTCCCCATCAGATGTACCTGAGTTGTAGGGCACCAGAGAGATGAACCTTCGTCCAAAATGTCTCGCTCCCTCTCTCAGCCTCAGTGATACCAGTGTGGTTAACCTGTTTACATGTGAGTCTAAATGAAAAATAAATCTATAATTTCTCTTATTTACTTTGGACCTAGTAGCTGGCAGTGGTTCACCAGTGTTTTCCAAAAAATTCCACTTTTTTTTGTGAGGCCAGCTGCATAGACTTTGTTGTCTTATAATAACATCCTTTTAGACAGCCTGGTCGACAATTGTGTAAAGCAGCCCCTGAGCCATGATTATCCCACAATGATTATTTGTGATTTTTGTCAGTTATTTCCTAAATCTGGATCTTCCCAGCATCTCTCCATCCCATGGTACTCCATGTGAACAGCAGCTGCATGGTTAAAGCTTACATCTGTCTGCAACACATATTCCTCATGTTATCACAGGGCAATCCTGTGATTTGTCTTTATTTATTCAGTAGACAATGACAATAATAGGATATAATAGGATGTAATGTGAGGAAGATGAAACGCCAAAGGAAAAGGTTAAAAATAAATGAGAACTCTAATAAAGATATTCTGCAACTAGATGGCAATGTATAAATTCATAAGTCTTGCTTTTACTTGTTGTTATTTTAGAAAGCTATCCTGGGAGAATTGAGAGTGAGGTGTGAAGCAATCAGCATAGCTGATTAGAAGGGTCCAGAACATGAAATCTGGCTATGCAAGCTGGTTCTGACGGATACCTTCTATTTGTAAAGCGAGAAGTTAAGATGAGACCGAAATGAGTGGATCCGTCAGGAAACACAGGTTTGTGGTTCAGAGAGAACATTTTGGGAAGTTATGTAAGGCAGAAAAAGTAAACTAAGTACCATTTAGGAAAGACTGACCCAGGGTATCAGCACATTTTCAAGAACCACACTAATAGTGGGAGGCAACAACGTTGATAATAACAGCAGTACTTGTTCATGCATCAGTCAGTCATTTTACAAACAAGCACCCCCTGTTTACTAGGCCCTTTAATAAGCACTTTATATACAGTGGTAAACAAAACAGACAGTATTCCTTCTTCCATAGACTTTATAGAATCTAGCATGGAAAACCAAACATTAAAAAATATTTTTAGGTGGGGCACAATGGTTCACCTAAAGTGAGCACAGTGCTCACTTTAATCCTAGCATTCTGAGAGGCTGAGGTGGGCAGATCCCTTGAGCTCAGGAGATTGAGACCAGTCTGAGCAAAGCAAGATTCCTTTCCTATCAAAAATAGAAAAATTAGGGGCACCTGTAGTACCAGCTACTTGGGAGTCTGAGGCAGGTGGATCACTTGAATTTAGAGTTTGAGGTTACTGTGAGCTAGGCTGAGGTCATGGAACTCTAGCTCAGGAGAAAGAGACTCTGCCTCAAAAATATATAAATATATACATATTTAGAATAAAGTGCAAGGATAGAGAAAATCAATAACTCACTTATGTAGGCAACAAATATGATATTAACAGCAAGGGCTTACAATTTAATTTAGGGTTTGTGGGAAGGTGTACTCAGAAGTCAAATTAACATCCTGAAGGATAAACACGAATTTCTGAATTTAGGGATGAAATGGTACAGACGTAGGGCAGGATTTGAAAAGCTAAGGAAGCGAATACAAGTGTACTGTAGACTCAATGAAAACTACTGCCTAATAGGAGAGAGAAGAAGGGTTTTTCAAGAGCTAAAAGATTAGCATGGTTGTGACACAGATATTATTAGGTAGTTAGTAAGGATGAGATTGGAGAAGACAAAATTGAGACCACAAATTTATTTGCAATCCATTTAATCAATTTTTTTATTTAAAAATTCCTCACGTGAAGCCAAAAAATTTACCAAGAACAAGAATAGGATGATGAAGTTATTTATATACCACTTTAATCATTTACTTACTTAATTTGAACTTCACCACAAGACAATCTCTGTGACTTCTGAACCGAAGAAGTATATAATAATAAATTTGTATTATTTTAAGCTGCTAATTGGTGCTAATTTCTTGTGGCATCACTAGAAAACTAATGCAATTTTGTATATGAAATATTTATTTTATTTCTTAGTAGTACTTCACTGTATCAATATTTCATTTAATTTATCTAAGTCTCCTACATTTGAGCATCTAAGTTGTTTTCTAGTTATTTGGATGTTATAAATATAGCTATGGTGAACATTCCTTCACAAGGCTTTTGCTATTATATGCTTCCATTTTTATTGGAAATGTATCTCCTTGTAGTAGAATTTCTGGGTCACAGATAAACATGTTTAGTTTTATAAAAAACTGTCAGCAGTATTTTCAAAGTAATTGAATCATGTACATTCCCACCAACAATGTATGAAGTTTGAGTTGCTTGACATCATTGTCAACATTTGGTGTTGTTATTCTTTTTGATTTTAGACATTCAGGTCTGTATGAGTGTTTATATAGCCTGGATATAATCTTTGGTTAGGTACATATATGTATACTGTAAATATTTTCTCTAAGTCTGTTGTTGCATGCTCTTTTTCTTAATGGTATCTTTGGATGAGAGAAAGTTTCAATTATGAAGTCTACTTTATCATTTAGGTCACTAATTATCTAATCACCTGCCTAATAATCATTTATTTAAACTGAAGTTTCATCTACGAAATCTATATGGTTTTGGCATTTATATTTAAATCTACGATCTATTTCAAATTAACTGTTGAATGTGTTGTGATGTTCATTTTTTTTCCATATAGATATTCAGTTATTCAAGCATTGTTTGTTGAACAGGACTTTTTCCCATTATTATGGGGTATTATCTAAAAAATAAAATATCATATAACTGCATTCTGGGGTTCAATATTTTACTACATTAACTTATTTTTCAAAAGTTATGCAGTATAATTATGACAATTATTTTATCTTTGTTGAATTGTTGAAATGCAGTAGTAAAGTTAGGTTGTGAAAAAAAAGTTGGTTTTTTTTTTCAAAAATTTTCTTACAAATACTATGCTTTTAAATTTTGATATATGGCATATGTTACCATTCAGTTGAAGATTTTTGCAATGCTTCATTTTCATTTCACTGGTTTATGAGTTATTTAGAAGTATGTTGTCTAATTTCCAAGTGCTTGGATATTTTGCAGATATCCTTCTTTTATCATTACCCAGCTTATTTCTATCATAAAACATTCTCTGTATGATTTTAAATGTTTTATTTAAAACATTTCACGTTATTTTGATGAATGTTTATTTTCCCTTGAAAAGAATGAAAAGATTGTGCATTCTATGCCTGTAAAGGTTTGAGGTTCAAATATTATCAACAAAATAACTAATATTGTTATTTGAATCGTTATTTCTATTTATCCAGAAGAACTTGTTGTAGTACAGGTTTTAGCTTTCTTTTATCCAAAATACTTTCCTTTTTTCTCCATTCTTCAAAAATATTTTTGCTGCATATAGAATTCCAAGCTGATGGCTTTTCTTTCAGCAATGTAAAGGTGTTATTTCAATATCTCTGATCTCCATAATTTCTGATCAGAAGTTAGCCATTAATTGATTTACTATTCCCCTTCATGTAATTTTTACTTTGTCTTTTGATGTTTTCAAGATTTGTTCTTCATTTTGTTTATCAGTGGTTAACGATGATGTATGAAAGCTTGACCATTCTCAGGTATATCTTATTAGGAGTCATTGTGTACCTTGAATTAGCAAATTGAAGTCTTGAATCAAATTTTGAGAGTATACAGCTATTTTTCTGAAATATACAGTGTGGAATACCAGACAACCAAGCAAAATGATGCTACAGAATATTTAGCAACATCAAAAAGATGTCCTGCCAAATTAAAATTACCAATGTTACAAATGGCACGTTCTCATATTTTTAAATAAAATGGTATAATAAGAATGGAAAAAATACATCAACATTGTTATCATAGTATATATAGTGTTTAGCTTATCAGCATACTTTTGTGTTTTTTAAAGTTTTGCATAAGGATTAATTAAGCTTGTGATTAGTGAGATTAAAAACTGTGAAATCCAGTAAGGCTCTTCAACATAGATTGGGTACATTTTGCTAATGAGATCCCTGTCAAATGCTGGCGTGTCTATTCTTTAGCATAGGTAGAAGTTCTGACTAATAGAGAGTTATCAACAGGGGCACACTGGCAACTATTTAATATCTGGGTTCTTGCAGAAAGAAAATATGGTAGTTGGTGGTTGACAATTTCCATGCTGTAAATACTCCAGCTATGGTTCATTTCAGTTACCTGTATGCTATTGCTGGGTGTACAAGTAAGAAGAGACAGGCACAGTCACCACCAATGAGCTAGCAGGCTTTGGCACACAATGCCTACTATGCAGATTATACCAAGAATGCTGTTTCTCAAGTTAATATAGACCACATGTTTTCAAACTGTTTCACAAAATGTCCAGATAATCAATATTTTAGGCTTTGCACAATATATGGTCTCTGCCACAACTACTCAACTCTGTTACTGTGGTGCAAAATCAGTATAGTTGTGCTCCAATAAAACATTATTCACAAAAACTGATGGCAGGGCAAATTTGTTCAAATGTGAGGCATGGTTTGTTTGTTCATCTTGTATAGACCATAAAATTCATGTAAAACCAAAAGTGAATTCAAAACAAAATCTTTCTTTAGAAATTCAGAAGACTTTAGGATAATGCTATACCTTAGATGCAGAATTATGAAATTTGTTAATACTGTGTTGACAATGTGTAAAGTGTGGTTTGGGGGAAGGGGTAGGGTAATAAAATGCTGGCCAATAAAGTGTTGATTCCACTATATTGTTTAGGGAATTCAAATGTGTTTCTGTCACATCTATGGATTCTGTCACACTGAAGATGTGAGAAAATTATGGAAAATATAAAAGATGGTAAATTCTCTAGGGCTCTGGCTCTCATTGAATCTATCTACAAGCTTATTATTTATGGAATTATTTTTCCTAAGATACAAAGTTCTTAGTGAGTGAAGCTATGGATCTCTATCCTTTGCTATGTTTTCCCACCTAGCAAAGTAGCAGACTTAACACTAAGAGATTGATATGTATGTGTCAACAGGGGCTATCTGGATTATCAATTGTTACAAATAGCTCTGGGTCAGATGGGCTGTGGGATTCTTGATCTTTTAGGGGATAGGGTACCAGCAAAGTAGCTCTGAAAAATCCAGGCACATGGGCAATTGAACTAAGGCCCTATTCACTTCCAACTCATCTTTCTTCCCAGAAGAATCAATTCTCTTTCATCTGGAACTCCTAGGTGGAGAAAGAAAGTTTGAATTCAATAGTTTTCCCCACCAGACTTCAGTGCAATTCATAATTTACTAGGGTCTTGGTAGTAGACAAAGGGACCATGATATAAAAGCTCTTATGTGTTTAGGGACGGTTAAAAAGCACTTAGCATTCCACTCTCACCATCTAACTATTTATTGGATGACCAACTCAGTCATTAATTCAGTGAAGGTTGCCTGCCCCTTCATGCTGTGCAATGTTGGCTTCTCACAGTGAAGCCATATACATCTAGAAGATTTGCCCTTCCTTTATACACACAGCTGAGCCTTAAACACTTCCCAAGAACATTTCTGGGGGTAACAAATTCTTCTGTGAAATGACTTGATCTTCCTGAAACACCTGTTTATTAAATAATTTGTACTTTACTGATGCTTTGTCTTCTTAATCTCTGGAGTCTCTGAGTGCAGCCTGTAGGGAGCCAATCTCCTTAAAAGATGATAAAGTGGAGGCTCCAGATAAGGGGAAAAGATTTGCCAAGAGTAGTTATGTCAGTCATTAGGAAGAAGGTGGTTAACATTTAAGTTGTTGTGAGAGTGATAATCATAGCCACAGCTAGAAATGTTTTCTCTTAAATGTTTCCCCGAGTCTTCAAAGGCGTTTAACCTCAGGGCCCAAACTCAGCTGGTTTCATTAAATTGTTAGCAATTTCCTCAGGGGACCTTCTTTTTCTTCTGTGCCTTGACCTGCAGGTCCAGAGTGGATGGTCATAAATCCTGTGAAGAAAAGTTTATCTCTTAGAGGGAGATTTCCACTTTCCTTGAGATAGAACAAAGCTGGGTCATGGAGAGGTCTCAGAGTGCCCTTAGGCACACCGTAGGTGAAAGGTAAAAGTGTCCTGGAATTTAGCCTATGGATTTTTGGAAATCTCTCAGAGTTAGGTTTGAAAACAGCATCATATTTTGACTTGTGAAAACATTTTCAGGAGCCCAGAGCTGAATATGGGTGTGTCTCATTATATGTAATAAAATATGGCTGTTTAAAAACTGCTTGGAAATTGTTTGATTATGTTGAAATTATAGGCTGTTCAACTTGAACCACCCTTCAGGATTAACAGATACATCTAGCAGAGATGAGTCAAGGGGTTCAAGTTTTAAACCCCTGTTTCACCAGATCAGCTTTACCTTTCAAACATTAAGTATTCAAACTTGGTATCATTCATCAGAAAAATTACCTTTGGCTAGAACACCATTGATTTAGTATACCCTTCTCCTATGAAAAATAAAGAAAATAAGGAAACCAAAACCGGAAGATGTGAAGTGATTTTCTCAAATACCTCCCAACAGTTACCAGTATTCTGTTCCACCAAGGGGACCCCCACCTCTGAATGGGCTGTCCCTGGTGCTTCATAAATCCATAGTGCTAAAGGGAGATTGAGAGATTATAATCTACTTCCAGGCAGCCAACTTATTCTAACTATACTATAGAGATGAGAGCCTTGAAACCTATGTGTTAATTAATGGTAAAGAAGGTGACCAAGTCTCAGAGCAGCATTTGCAGTGGAAGCTCTATCCCCTTCTCCCTCCCAACTCCTTGTCCAACTCTTCATTGGTCAGCCACTCCAGTTTCACCAGCCTTTGATTTAGAGGTAAAATTCTGGAAACCAAATACTCAAGGCTTTTTTTTTTTAAAGAAAAACGTCACATTAAAGAGAGCTGTGAGAAAAGTTTCTTTTTTTTTGTATTTCTTTAAATGTACCTCCAGAATCATAATAAGCTGACTGCTTCCTGTCCACTCCTTTAATAAACCCATATGATCATTTTAATCCACTGGTTTTGAGCTATCCTGTTGCTTGTAGTACAATGGCATTTTTCTGCACACAGCAGGAAGTGATGGAGTAGTCACTTTAATTTCTTGAATGATGGCAATTGTTTATGGGAGAATATTAGCAACATAGCTATGGACTCTGTCAGTGGAAAATGCTTTTGTTAAAGGAGAAGAATATTCAGACATTTTCCCCTAGACATCCAAGGTATTATTTTCTGGTGTTGGGGAGAGGGAAAATGAGAGATGTAACTGTTGCCCCTGTGCACTTGGTGTTGCAAGTTAAAAATACTCCTGTGGCCAGGTGCAGGGTTCTGCCTTGGCAACGGCAATGGCAACAACCCCAAGGTGAGGAGCACAGTGTGGTTTACAATGATTAGAAACACCTCTGTAGCCTGAGGCCTAGTGCAACTTCCGGAGCCTGACTAGAAGTAGATTCATTGAGCTACTTCCATGTAGCAATGACTCAGCAAGGCCAGGCCTGAAACTGCCTCTACCTAGATACAGCCAACGTGGTACCAGGCCACTGGCTGACCCTGTCACGCACCTCATTCCCCGCCTTCTTTCCCCGCCCCTTCCCCACGCTCTATATAAGTGGCTGCAATAAAGTTGAGTTCCTGCTTAAAAAAAAAAAAAAGAAAGAAAAAGAAATCAGAAAGGAAGAGCAAAGAGAGGGAAGGAGGAAGGGGAGTGGAGCTTTGGTGTGTGCCACACTTTTTGGGCACAAGACACAATTATAAGAGGGACTTTACCTAAAAAATGCAATCAGTGTAACCTGGTTTATTGTACCCTCAATGAATCCCCAACAATAAAAAATAAATAAATGAAAAAAAAAAAAAAAAGAAAAAAAGAAACACCTCTGTAAGCTCTTTACACTGCTGTACGCAAGATTAGAGAGAACTCCTGTTTTTTCAAACTCGTGCCCTACCTGATACTCAAAACCTGAACTCCACCGGAACTGCTTTCTGCCTTGTCATCAAACCCTCCTAGCTTGTCCTGCCTCTGAGCTCTTCACTGCAGTGTGTTCCATCTATTACAGACTCCTGTAATACCAGATCTTCTTCTAGATAGCTGCTTCTCTTTCAGGCCTCTGTGCCGATGGAATCTCCTCCAAAAGATCTTCCCTGACGGTTCTTACTAGAATAGCCCCATTCCAAGCCACTATTTTGTTTTACTTTCATCATAGCATTTAACATGAAACTATTATTTTATTTACCTATGTATTTATCTATCAACTTGTTTTTTCTTCCACAGTACAATTAGTGCCAGACTTTGGAACACTACCTACTATTTATAATGAATACATATTTCCTATGTGAATAACTAAACTTACCACCTTTTATCCCTTTAAAATATGTGAGGCATAGAAACCAGGTGACTAGAACAAAATCAAATAGCTAATAAGTGAATGCATCTATATTTGAACCCTTGCTTTTGACCAATTAGTAATATGTTCATCAAACCATACTTACTTGATCTCACAAAAACAATTTAATAGGTATACCAGTCGCTTTTTAACATTTTTATTCTGTTCAACATTTGGCAATTATGTACCCCTTTTGCACCTCAGTTTCTTCACTTAATTACAATAATAAAAGTAACTACTTCATGAGGTTAGGGTTAGGATTAAATGCACTAATGTATACAAAGCATCCTGCAGAGCCCCTTTAAACACTTGAAAATGTCCATTCAGTAACTTAACTCCCACTCTTTTTTCCTCCCACTCTTTTTTTCTCGTGGTTAAATATTCTCAGATCCTTTAACATTGATGTGGTTTCTATACCTTATGTCATTCTTATCAACTTCCTACTTATGTGTTCAGTTTAAAAAACAGGAGCCTACAAAAATGTTCATTGCAATGCCATTAAAATAGCTATGATGTGGAAACAATTTGATTCAGTAATAAAACAGTTATAAGAACTACCATATGTCTATATGATAGAATAATATTTGCTGGAAAAAGAAGGAAAAATATCTCTTTTCAATTGGTATATGTATTATGTATGTTTGTATGTATGCATTTAGGTATGTAACTGTTAACTCCTGCTCTTCTATATTATTTGAAATATTGTCATCTGTTATTGTTATCATTTATTTTCATGTTCAAATTCTTCCAAATTTGGCTAGTGGAAACTCTTTCAAACTGATTTCATTGTCTTTTTTTTTTTTTTTTTTTTTAACCTCCCCCCAATCTTTCTTTGATCACTGTCTTGCTTTCTCACACAAGTTATTCAGTCCTCACCTAATTCTTTCACTGACTCAGTTCTAGAGTCAATCACAGCCCCCACTCCCAGAAAGAAATCTCTAGTTCTTTTTAGTAATGAACGCTTTTAAAAACGAAGGTCTTGGTACTAGTTATGCTCATTGCTTTTGGTGTATCACCTCAACTAAGCCTTCTTAGTTGGCAGTTCTAGTAAATACATACATACTCTTATGTAACGGGTTGTATAGTGTGCCCCCAATGTCTAGCCAGCTTTTCAGGTCTAATGTTTAAGAGGAGGTCATACTGTATTAGGATGGGCCCCAAAGCCAATGACTGGCACCCTTGTAAGAGAACAGAGGTAGACACCAAGCCATAGAGCTGCCAGACACACATAGCAAAGAAGGCCAGCTGCAAAGAAAGACAAAGATTGTAGTGATGCAGCTACAAGTGGAGGAACATTAAAGAAGGTCAAGAATTGCTGGTTACGGTAGGAGCTAGAAGAGAGAGCATGAAGTCTTTTCCCTCAGGGAAAGAACTAATCCTGCCAATATCTGAATTTCATATTTATGGCCTATAGAATTATCTTTGTAATATATGCAAGGTTGAATAATTAAGTTCACAAACTAGTCCCAGTAAAAGTGCTACATATCTCATATTAGCAAAGACAGAGTTAAAATGAGGAAGCATCTCATCTAATATTTGCTAAGGTCACCTCTTAAGGATGACACTGCAAATGTTCTCAAAATTTGGTCCCCATAAGCTTACTGAGCTCTACTTTGATATTCTATTTGGATTTCCCCCCCAAAATGACTGACTCAGTTATTCCAATACATTCATAAATGGTCATCCAGGATGAGTGATCAAATATGTAAATATAAGGGTATTTCACACTATAAGAGAAAGGAGTTACAATGTGGGAAAGGAGAGAGAGCTAGGATTAACCCCTATAGTGTTAGACTGGAATTGGTGGAGCAGTCATGATTTGCATATCTACATAATATATATTATAGCTCATAGGAGGTTGGACAATTAAGTTTGTGAATTCAGCCTAGTAAAGTGCCACATACCTCATTGCTGAATATCAATATGGTCACCTTTGAAATACTCCCTTGGGGAAGCTATGCACCAATACCAGTGCCCAGTCCACCTTTCAAAGAAATTCTGAAACCCTTTCCCTGGAATGGCCATCAGAGCTGTTTTTGTATGAGCTATGACAATTAAGTTCATGAACTTATCCTACAAAAAGTACTACATACCTCATTGCTGAATACACCATTGGCACCAGACCATGTGATTTCTGTAGAACTGAACATACGCTGATTAAACATCTGTTCATAATTTCCTGTTCTAGATTTTATGCCAATGAATCTAGGATAGGACCATCCTGTAAAATATAAACACAACTGAATTAAGACACGGCTTGCTTTACATAGCTTACTTGGGTATCTTGCAAAGAAAGCTAGATTAACACATTGCTATCACAATTAACAGCTTAGTATAGTGAATGAGGTATGCTTAACTTCTTGGGCTCTGAAATTAGAGAACCTAACTAACTGCACGGCCTTGGACATATCACTTCAATTCTTTATCATTAAATTTACTCATCTGCAAAATGGGGATTAAAACTTACCAAGTCATAGTGAAAATTAAATAAGTTAATGTTTGTATAGGATTTGAAGAGTTCTGGCACATAGTGAGTTTCCAATAAATGTTAGCTATTCTTATTCAAAGGCCAGTTTTTGAACAGAATCTTATAATTGCAGTAGTTTTATATGAATTCTTCCTTCATGTTTTTCTCATCTCATTTGAGAAATAATTTTTGAACTTCTTCAAATGTTCCAGGCATAGATTCTACGTAAAGCCCACTGTGTATTGACTGAATATATAGGTATATATTTTTCCCCCTGTCAGTTTTTGTATTTTGAAGTTTAATGTATCATGTTGGCTTCACTGGAATCAAAACAATGATGTTGCTGAAAGAACACGGGGCTGTATATCTAGCGTTTCCTGACCATTAATTGCCCATGTCATTTTAGCACATATCACTTTTCCTTTATGATCTTCGTATTTCTCCTCTATAAAACAAGGGGAAGAAAGATAGAGGTTAAACTAGACAGGTTTCAAGTTCTTTCCAACCTGAAAATTCCAGTGGCACCTGAGCAATGTCCGTCTGTTTCATTGCACCTGTCTGAAGGATCTGACATGAAATGTTGGGTGCAGTGGGGCTGTTATATCATAAACTGGCTCAGTGGTCAAGTCTATTTCACAATGTATCCCTTTCATAAAATATGAATAATATTCTAAACTAGCACCACTTCTCAAAGTGGTCACTTTGTTGTTGACAACAGGAAAAAAATTGAAAATGACCAGCAGGAAGAGAGAAGATGAGGTAGTGGGAGAGAGAGTACTTTCTCAAACATGCTCACCCAGAAATGTGAGCTTCTGCCTCCTGAGCTTTTCTTTTAGGGAAAGCACCCCTTAAAAACCTATACCCCCAAGCCCCTCCCATTAGCTGCTATCCCCAGCATTGCCCTGCCTCCTTGATGAAGTGGTCTGACCTTCTGACAAGCGTTCCCACACCATCTCTTCACGCCTTGTTGGTTTAGTTTCACATGATAGATGACATGACACACAGTCAGCAGGGCTGTTGGTACCTGCTCTGTAAATGACTGTGGTATCATGCTGCCAAAGGCAAAGTGACCATCTCTCAATTCTGGCTGAGCATTTTGACTTCAGGTTCTCAAGTATGGAAGCTAGTGATTTATGAGACACAGAAAAGCATAAATGGCCTTCCATTCCTTTTGACAAGGATAGACTCTCTGCATAACCCCAACCCGGGCTTCTTTGCAGGATAACGTTGCTCTGGCAGGAGGAGCGCAGCACCCTTTCTACACCACGAAAGCCAAATTGTTGTTTGCTCCCAGCAATTTTGAGTGGATTTAGATCTGGCCAGTAGATGATGGACTCTTGGAGGAGTTGGGTGAGCAGTGTTGGTCTTCACTGAGTCATTCACATCCATCTCAGCTTATCGTTAGGTCCTGTTTTGAGAATTAGGATGAAACTATGCCATAGTTTCTATGAAAAGCTACTGCTTGGTAACCCTTTGTTCAGCAGCCTATGCTTTCTAGACACATAGTCTTTCTCTAGGTGAATTATTTGAGTAACAATGCTCCACTTGCATGGGCTTCTAAGCGAGCTGAGCCACAAAGATAAGATGAGCCTCAGGGATGTGTTGCATAGGGGGCCACCCATGTTGATTTGTCTAGTATTGAGGTATTTACTTTAATACCCAAATCTGAACAATCCCAATGGACAACTGCTTCCAGTATTAAAACTGGGACAGTCCCAGGCAAAGTGGGGTGAGCTGGTCACCAACTTGTACATGGAGGCTTGGGAGAACTGCGGGATGAGTAGCGTGACTCTCCAGGTTGGAGTGAAGAAACAGATGTGCTAGCATGCCTATTATTTGGTAATATCACTGTCACTGTAGCCCTGTCAAAATGACCTATACGTTTGTCTAGTACAGAACAGATGCTCAGTAAATTTTTAAATTGAATTGGATTTAAATTAGCAAATAGTGAGGTCACCTAGACTGACCATTGCATCATTGCCTTTCTGTGAAATTGCCTTGTGTGAAATTGTTCCCTGAAGCTGGAATGGAACTCTTTCTAGAAGTGAGTCATGAGTTATGCCAGCTGAACATACCAGAAGGAACTGGGTCTTATGGGTAAACCCACAGTATTTGGCCGATAGGCTGGGCACATTGTAGGTGCTAATATGCCTCTGGCAATTGTTAAATGCATTGATTGTCTTGTAAGCCTGTTTCTTCTTGCTCTAACTCTCACATAAAAAGATGGGACTTATTTGTATTTCTTTGAGTGACATTTCCTTGTAGGGGAAAAAATGACTTAGATTGTTATAATCATTCATTATTTTTATTAATGGATGAGGTGTACCAAACCACTTAGTGGCTGAAAAGTATTTTAGACATCTTTGCAGACATAGAAGACTTGCAAAACAAGGCAAATTCCAGAGAGTGTTTCTTTCCATTCTTATGGCAGGATTCTTTTGAAGGTTATGTAATTGATACGATCCTATCCTTATTCATTTAGCCTAAAGTGATCTAAATGTAACCTTGTAAGACATATTCACTGCTTGGGAAGCAACTTGAGATTTAAAGTAAGCTTTTAAAAGGTCTCCTGGCCTTAAGAGCAGGAAGTTACATATCACCCCAAATGAACCTACTTTAACTCCACAAGTTTGCTATGAGAGAGTTTCACATGATGGAAGAGAAGAAAGAAGAGAGTTTCACATGATGGAAGAGAAGAAAGAAGAGAGAGAGGGAGGAAGGAAGGGAGGAAGGGAGGGAGGGAAAGGAAGAAAGAAAGAAAGAAAGAAAGAAAGAAAGAAAGAAAGAAAGAAAGAAAGAAAGAAAGAGAGGCTTCACAAGTAGATTATAAACTACAAAAATTCCTTCCCTGAGACTTACACTTAGAGACTAACAAGAGTCTATTCTAACTATTTTTTATTTCTAACTAGAAATATCCCCTGAATGGAAATTAGGTAGATAGGTAGCCAGGGACCACTGAGACTCTCCTAAGAGACAAAGTGTGTTCCTTGCCTTGGTGCAACCTCAAGAGATTTCCCCACATGGGAAGAAGAACAAAGGATGGGCCTCATCTTGGTTCTGCCCCACCTTAATTCCATCCCAAGCAATTGCCACATCTGCGAGAATGAGGAACACCCTGTGGGCTAGGCAGCTCAAGCACAACAGGATTTGGAAAATGACTCAGATTAGAGTGACTAAACCAAGGTTAATTGTCATGTTGTTAACTGTCCATCAAAATGGTTCCATGGTGACATCTGAACCATGAGGAGGGGCCAATTCAGATAGTATAAAACAGCATGCTAGATCATAACCAAGTCTTCTTTGTCTTTGGCTGTGACAAGAGATCTGGTCATCCTCTGAGGCACAGTATCTTGCTCTTCCTCCATAAACCTATATTTTGCTCTTGCTGTATAACTTTGTCTCCCCCACCCCAATACCTTTCCCCATGGGCTTGCCTTACTTCAGTGTGTCTGGTCATTCTCTGGCCAAGAGCACACCAAGAACCAAGAACAAAATGCCAAACCTGACCAGACTCACTCCTAGATTAGAGGGCTTGCTTCCCTCATGATCCCAGCAGGCCCTAACATTCACATTTTGAAGTGAGTGGCCTTCAGACCCCAAAGAGGCATTATAGTACAGTAACTTAGAGCAAATTTCTGGCCTCTTGGTGAATTCAAATCCCAGTTCTTCCAATAACCAGGTCTGTGACTCTAAAGAAATGACTTAATCCTTTTCTATCTCAATTTTCATGTCTGTAAAATAAGGACGGAATAGTACTTTCTCATACAGGTGTTGTGTGGATGGAGTTTATGTACATTAAACATTAAAACAGTGTTTGGGAAAATGTGTACTATGGAAGTATTACTTCTTAGTAAGCATAAGAATCTTGTGAAGGCCCTGAGCTTCTACATCCACAAAATCTCTAAATTCACGGTTCCCAAACTTGCTGCTCATGAAAATCATCTGGGATGCTTTTAAAATTCTGCTACCCGAGCTTTACCTAACCCAAGTTAAATCTGAATGTCTAGGGATGAGGCTCTGGGATATGTGATTATGATGTATAAAGTGTTCCCCTGTTCTTGGCTCAGCCTTGGGAACCAGTGCTACGGAAGGGCCTTATATGTGCTACGTCAGGCTGTTTGTGAGTGTGTTAACTGTGACATTTTCATGATTCATCCAGTATTTAGGAGTCTTTGAGTAGGCCTACATTCCTTTGTCTAAGGCTCTAATTTGCCTCATGCTAGAGAGACCCTCAGTTGCCATTCACACTCAAGTACAGGCCTAACAGGGCGTGATGGAGATATGAGGGAGGCAGGAGTGAAAGACATGATTGTTTTTCAAGATCCTGATAACAATTTTGAAGTCAGGAAGGCCAGGCCAGGAGAGGTTCAGCTCAGGCGAGGGCTGGACGGGACTCCCCACCCCTCAATAGTTTTGCATCCCTGTTGGTTTTTCTTTGCTAGTTTTGTCCTTTCCTGCCCCTGTCTTTTCTTTTCCCTCCTCTATGTCCCAAGCCTGTTGCTTATCTTCTGGAACATCACGATTGATCTGCCTTTCCCAGGTAGTAGCACAGGGAAGAGTCAACCCTCAGGAGGCACCACACTGCTGCCGGAAGCAGTGTCATGGCTGGCAGGAACGGCACCTTCTGCTTGCCGGTGGGCTGGCCATCTTGGGATCTCAGGCATCGTAGAACTGGGCTGAGCTTCCCAATGCAGCCACAGGCTCTGATCAGCTCCCACTGCATTTGCACCACAGCACACATCGCAGCACGTCACCCGTGGCTTTCTTCATGTGCATTGTCTTGAGCCAGGTGCACGGTGTTCTCCCGGGCTCACAAGGCCTAGCTCACCTTGCTCAGGACCACAATGGCCTGTTCAGTGCCCAAAGACACCAACCAAAGACGAAAGTTGCACATTCAGGGGAGCCATGGAAAAGTTCAGAAGGGATAGACTACCTCCTAGGACTATTTCAAGGTCGGTGGGGTAGAGAAGCAGCCCCACCAGCTGCAGCCAGAAGCCTTTCTGTGTGGTCCTACCATCCCAGCCCTGAGCTCCCAAGGTCTCGGATACAACAAATCAACCAGGGAGAGACCACCTTAGTATGGTCAAGGTAACTGAGCTACACAGAATGACTAATGTCTATAATCCCAGAAATTTGGGAGGCCAAGGCATAAGGAGTTGAGGCCAGAAGTTCAAGACCAGCCCGAGTAACATAGCAGGAGTATCAACTCTACAAAAAAAATTAAAAAATTAACCAGGTATGGTAGTGCAATGCCTGTAGTCCCATCACTCCAGAGGCTGAGGCAGGAAGATCTCTTAAGCCCAGGAGTTTGAGGCTACAGTGAGCTATGATCACACCACTGCACTCTAGCCGGAGTGACTGACTGACAGAGTGAGACATAATCTCTTAAAAGAAAAAAAAACAAAACAACAACAAAATAATCCTGCATGAGGATCTTTTGGAAAGGATCAGAATGCCTGTGAGACAAATTCTAAAGGAGCTGTTCCTATCTTTCTCTCTGCCAAAATCTACTAAACAGGTATCTCTGAAGCCTTCCCAGTTTGGTGAATTATTCCCTGTGCAAGCTTCTCTGGGTGGGAGCATCCTTTTTTTTGTGGCTATGGAATCTCAGCTGGCTGCTGAACCAGTTTCCTCATTGAAAAAAGGCTGTTGTAAAGCTTGATCAAGATCACATGTATGAGTGTCACCTACTATGTAAAGGATTGTGCAACTTCGTATCAAATCACTAGCACTGACTATCTTTTGGGGTGGCTGAAGCAGATATGCCTGTTATTTGATGGATGATACAACAGAGGAAACTAGGAGGGGACTTCTTCTGCTATGCTGATTGGATGATCTGGGTAATGCATTCTCTTTATGTAAATGATAGAAAATCTGAACAATCCAGTACCGCAGTTCTCAGATGGATTAGCAAAACCACAACATTTAAAAAATAAGGGATAAAAAAGGCCAGACAGTCCCAGCGTGGCTGTTCTGCATACTTTGGGAAGGGGGGGGGGAAGGTGCCTCAATCAGCTAAGAGCAGCTTTGCACCCGTGTGCACAGTCACTAGAAAAGGCATGTATAGGAAGAAGAGAGAGAGGGAGAGAAAGAAAGATGGAAAAGAGAAAAGGAAAGAGAAAAAGCCCCAAAGCAACAAATCCATGCACCACTCCGACAGTTACCTAGCAGTCAAGGCATTAGCAGCCAAAGAGCTTTTCTTGTGGAGGAGGAGTTAATGGATTTATATTATTTGTGGTTATCTGGATTTCAGATTGACACCATAAATATTCAGACTCTGAACTCGGCTGGAAGCAGCTGCTACTGACTTTTCTGTGACCTAACTGGAAACTTTAAATCAGCTGTCTCCTTGACTTTCAAGTGAGTGACACACTCCACATCCACAAGATAGCATCTTCTCGTTGTTTTATTGCCTCCAGAGGACCTCAGTTCAGTAGGATCTGTAACTACAGCCCCTTTTGAATGCCAAGTCCCGTTAAGATTGCTAAATCATACAGTACTGTGCACTGGAGCAGAGATGTCCCAGACTGTGGGCTTGAACAGAGCTTATTCTCCAAAATGCCCATGGTGAATGTACATCTGATGTGAGGCCTGCAACTCATTATCCGTGGACTGACACGGCTCTCCATCCATGGCTCTCTCTGCTCAGTAGATCTTGCCTCAGTTCCTTCTTTTTCATTTTCTTCTTGCTTGTATTTGTCTCTGAGTGTTAGATTTATGGGACTTCTATGCAGTTACGGGGGACATTTTCTTCTGGGTACGTTGTGAGCTGCTTCCAGTTCTTGTGATCAACAGCTGGCAAAAGCGTGAGACCCTTCCTGAAATGAGCTTTGACGTTCTCTCTGGTCCACGTCAGAGCTGACAAACACTAAGACTGGAGATAGGAGAAGGAGGGGCATGTTCCTCCTCCTCCCCAAAGTTGTTGGGATTAGGGAACCTTCCACTGGCAACAGGCTTCCTTTTGCCTGGTGACAAATTGTGCTTAGGGTTTGACAACGCCAAATCCATCATAAGGATCAGGCCAGCTCCTTCTCTCTGTCAGCTTAACAGATGTGGCAGCAGCCACAATGTCAATAAAGGTTATGTTCTGCTTCAGAGAAAAAGGGGCCAAAACACCATTTAAGTAATTGCTTGGGGGAAAAAAATTAAGCTATCCTTCTAGGAAGGCAATAGCATTATCAGGAAGAACTCCACACATGGGCTGTTTCTCTCTTCTGTTCCCTGATCAGTTGAATGGTATTCTCAGGGGAAGATGGGTAGGTCTATTACCAGGAGAAAGGTCAAGACACAAGAAATTGCAAGCTGGGACTTGGAGGTCCTGTCTACCCAATGTTTGGAAATCCAGTAAGAGTTCTGATTCTTCCATTTCACCCAGGCCATACTATGCCTCAGATGTTATGAAACTTCCCTTGGGTATTTGATGTAATGGGAAGAAAGGATCAATGAATGAAAAAAAAAAAAAAAAGAAAAACACAGTGATGAACTTGTTTTATACTATTTCAGCATTGTTAAATTCTCTGTTTTGCATGGAGCATCCTAGTTTTTTCCATGCTTAGAGTCTCTGAATACTTTAATCCTGGCCTAATAAAAAGCATTCCAGGAAAAGAAGAATGACGTAAGCAGAAAATTGCAAGTCGCCAAGAGCAGCTGGAGTGAATGTATCAAGGTGGGGAGCAGCAGGTCATGAAAGAAGCAAGGTGGGCAGGACCATTGGCTGGCACTGGAGCTGGGCTGGGCTGGGCAGCTGTGCTGAGGCTCCTACGGTGATGAGACACTCAGGCATAGCTATTAATAGGAAAGCAGCCAGATCATATTTGCATTTCAGACAAATGACTCTGAAAAGCTTTGTGAAAGACATGTAGATCAGAGGAGGACAGAATGGAGCCAGTGAGAACAGTTAAAAGATCTGGCAAAAAAAAAAAAAAAAAAAAAAAAGGAGGGTCTTAACTAGCAAATTAACATTAGACAGGGAAGGAAGCGATGAAGTGTGTGTGTGTATTCAAGGGTTAAAACAGACTAGAATGGTGCATGGTTAGAGGTTCCCACCAAGGAGCTGAGGAAGAAAGCTCCATCCATTAGAAAGTCCTCATTTCTCAGTTTGTGTGACTGGGTATGTTGCGGTACCAGAACTAAGATAAAGAATATTGGAAGAGAAATACATCAAGGCAGTTCAGTGGAAATCTTAGCTCTGGCCATATTCATTCAAAGTTCTGGAAAATAAGGCCCGTCCTATTTTCTCCACCTGCTTCCAAATAGCTGCCCCAGTTGCCTACCTACCGACACTGCTAAACAGAAGTTTCCATTGCAATAGTAGAATTTTTGGAATATGGTATTACATTCAGTCTCAAGCCTGCATTTCAGAAGAGACTGTGTGTTCAGAATTCATGAGACAGTATATTCCTGTCTCTTCCTGCTGAATTGTATATTATCCTCATCCCAGGACTCCTGTTTTGTGGTCTGACACACCTTAATGCAGCCCCAACTATAATCTTTTTAGAAACAATGAGAATGCTTCGTCCTTAACACCAAGCAATTGAAGTCTGCAAAAACAGATGTCACTTACAGATTAGTGAATGGATACCCTACTAAGTCTGAACAGACTTTGGCTTTTGGAGAAATCCTAGTGTTGACCATCTCCATTAGTTCAAAGTCTTAGAGATAAGAAGCAAACACCTGTTGAAATTAGCAGAAGCAAAGGCCAAATATGTTGACTCCATAATCAAAAGTAGGTAGGATAGAGGCCCAGATGGGCTTCAGAGATGGCCAGGGATGAACCAGACCAGGACTGTGAGTGTCATCAGCATTTTTCTTCTCTCTCTCTTCCTCCTTTCAATTTGTTGTTGTGTCCCTACTTTATCCTATTTGATGGGCTTCCTTCAAGAGCTGGAAAGACACATACTGACAGTTCTCAGGCTTGAATTAGCATCTTTCTACTCAGGAGGGGCTGTTTGCCTTTCCCTGGTTTTCAATTAAAGAACTCAGGGACACAGTGACTAGAGGATTTGGATCAACTACCCTTAATACAATCGTTTGAAGAAAAGGAGAATAATATTTCTCTCCATAAACAGAGTGTTATTTTCAGAACAAAAGAGGTTTTCCTACTGGACAAAGTGGTAGATGCATGCTGTACCATACTGTACCATCCCCCAATTTTCCATAAAGGCAATGAGAATTTAATTATGCAAGCACTGAACTTGGCCCAGCTTGGAGGATATGAATTTGGGCAGGAGCCATCACCGCACTCCTCGTTCAGCTTCAAGATCCACTCTGCCGTGTTCTTACAGCATCCAATACATGCTTCTGGTAAACCACTCAGTACACAGTCTTACAGTCAGTGTCCCGGTGCTTATCTTCATCTCTAGACTGCAAGCCCCTTGAGCTCAGTCACCAAATCTCCAACACTTTTGTGTGCTCAGTGCCTGGCACAGAGCTTGGCACATTATTTCAGTGGCATTTTACCTCTTGCTAGAAGAGCAAAAAAAAATTCCTTAGCTTGAAACTCTGTTTCCAAATCACAGGAGCAAGTTCTTCAAGCACCAATGTGGAAAACAAAAAAAGTTTTCTCTTCCATTTCAGACAAATACTGTTGAAAACTAAGATTACTCCTGAACCTCACAGCACTCCTCCTGCAGAGTCCTTCGGGGGATATTTACTGATTGATTTGAAAGGTAGAACTGGAGAAAAGGAGGTAAGTGTGGAATTATTTATGCATTTTACTCATTGATAATAATATTAACATATATACAAAGATGATGTTAATAAATTTTCATACTATTACATAGTGCTAATACTTGGGGTTGGTTAGTGTTAATAAGAGCATTAAAGAATTCGTGGTGTCTCATACTCTTCTTCTTTCTTCTTCTTCTTTTTATTTTTTTTTCTAAACAGCATGAAATTAGGAATTCATTGACCAGTGTTTGGGGTGCAGTTGGAGAGTGTGCAACATTTGCAAAGCTAACTGGGAGGCAGATCAACATGTTTCTTTTCTCCCATAGCTAACACAGTTAATCAGTCACCAAAGTCTGAGAGAAACTACTAAATTCCTGCAGTCTTATGACTTTGAACTATTCTCTGCCATTACCAGTCCTTGCATATCTGTGCTGAGAGAAGACGGTTCTGGGAAGATAACAGGTTCTCTCATAGGGCATCTGCAACATCCTGGGTCTGTTCAAAGGGCCATCACCTTTTTTCTCCTACTTTCAAAGCGTTAGGATCTAGGAAATCAGTCTAAATTGATTAAAGGAGTGGATTCGACCCTACAGAGGAGCTTGTCATATGTAAGAGCAACATTTAAGATGAAAAATCTAGCCATATGCAGATTCCTAGTTTTGTTCCCAAAATAACTCCTGGTGTTGTTGGCTTCTCCTCCTCATCTAGTTACCATCTGGGGTTTGTGTGTGTCTGTGTGTGCACGCGCGCGAGCAATAATACCTCCTCCCCACAATCTGCCAGGCACAGACACCCTCCTTCCACCTCTCCCACGCTTATACACTCACTGAACCAGGGATGTGGAAAGGATTTCAGATAGACTGAAAAGGTCCAATTTCTGTCTTCCTGCCAAAGATTTTACATGTATTTTTTACATGCCTGTCTTAAAAAAAAAAAAAAAAAAAGTTGATCTGTAAGCAGAGACCAGAGACTGGTAGTGATTGTAAATTAATATGCGAAGGTCTAGGCTGTGTGTGGCTCCTTGGTGCTTAGGACAATGTATAAAAGTAAATATATAATGGCCTGGGGGCTGCAAACCTTTTTGTATAAGCTTAACAACTAACTCAAACCATGGCCTGTTTCTTTTTTACTTCAGGAACTTATTTATTTCACATTTCTTTAGTTTAGAAATGACCTGGGCATTGAACTAATTTAAAAAAATAATTTAATATGCAGGAATAAATCCTACTCAAGCTAAGACCTTGTCAGCCAATTTCAACCTGGAGTGCAACCTTAGAACAAAATAGTAAATCTCCCATAATAGGGCCTTCCAGATCCACTATATCATAGAATGCTTTGCATACTTGTCAAGAAGCTCAATTCACCTCGCCAACTGCCCTCAGAAACTTCCTGAAACGTGAGGGGCTCAGCGTGTTAATTCAGAAGTAAAGGGGCTGGAGGGGGGAGGCTGGATTCGGGTACTGACAGTGGAGTAAAAGCAGGGCTCACCCACGGGAGCCGGGGATTTGAAGGAGGGAAAGGATGGAGGTGGAGGAGGATGAAACCAGAGACCTCTCTGCCTTCTCCTCTTCCTCGCATGAAGCAGATGACCTCACACAGGAAGCAGCTCTCCCAGTCTTTGGTTCATTTATCCCAGAGAAGAGGTCAAAGAAAGGACAAAGCAGCCAACTTGCAAACTGAAAAACTTAATAAAGAGAACAGAAGAGGCTGAGAAAGAAAGGCTTTGCTCATAAGCAGGGGAAGTGTGCAGCCAGGAATGAAGGGTAGGGAATCGCAGGCTCCCTCCTGGCTGGCTGGGTGTGAAGTGAACTGTTTTGGCCTGGCTTTCTCTCACCTGCTGGTGAGAACCCTGTGGTGGCTAATGCCCTCAGCACCCCTCGCTGGATCACCCTTGGGAGACTGGAGATTGGCGGTCCATCTATTAGAGAGTAGCTGTACTCATTTAATATCACAACCTTGAGACAGCCGTAGATTTTTATTTGCTAATATTGAAAATACCCCATTACACACCTCCTTAGCTGGGTGTTGTGGCAGGCACCTGTAGTCCCCATTACCTGGGAGGCTAAAGCAAGAGTATCACACGAGCCCAAGAGTTTGAGGTTGCTGTGAGCTACAATGCTGCTGCACTCTACCCAGGGTGACAGAGTGAGGTTCTGTCAAAAAAAAAAAAAAAAAAGACTAACCTTCCTTGGTAAAGTTTCATTCATGTTATAGAAAGGATAAGAAGAGTTGACTAGTTTGCTAATGATTGTTTCTGAAGACTTCCTGATAAATATGGTAAGAGAGAAGGGATAAAGAATATGAAAATATTAAGCATGCGAGGCCAAAAAAAGGGACATCTCTAACAGACCAGGTGAAATCAGAGATATTAGCATACTTCATGATGGTTTTCCTTAGCAAAGAGGACTCTGGATCTGATGAAGATACCCTGACAAGAGTAAACATTCCCTGCTCTCATTCTAGTCCTGTCATGATCATGCAGTTCTTCTCTGTATAATGCTTGGGACTCCCAGCTTACAAGAAAGAATAGCACTCTCACTATCATTCACCTCAAAGAAGTGATTGGGACCAGTATTAATAGGCAATAGATTCTGATTCTTTAAACTCTATACGTTGCCTATGTAATTGTAATCAGATTATAGTCATGAGTACCTGAATTTAGTGCCAGGGCCATAGAAGGCAGGGGCATTTTCATATTCTAACAAGTTTGCAAAATAGTTTAATCATTCCAATCATTATGTGACTAAGCAAACATCTAATTTCCACACACATTACTAAGATGAAATTAGTTTCCTAATCAACACTGTCATTCATGGGGGTGTCATTTCTGCTGGGGAATTTCCAGCTCTAGGAAAAATGATGCATGGTCATAGGATACAGAAAGCAAAATCAGATACCAATTGCCCCTTCAAAGAGTCTTGTGGATGGCTTTTGTTGTGTTTGGCCAATATGAGGATGTTGAACTCATGGAACAACAATAGGTTTTTTGGAGGAGGGAAGTTGGGGCATCTCTCTTTAATATTAATGGCACAATACATGCTACAACTCATATTGAACACACAATTTAGTTTTGATCATACCCAAGAACACAAATATGGAGAATGATTTGCCTGACATTTTGACCCCTGTGAACAGAGAGTCTTATAAAGAATGAGAAAAGATTCCTAGGCCTCATGTTCTACATGAGGAAAAGAATCAAAGTAGCCTGGCTCTTCAGCCATGAGAACCTGCCAGGCCTGTAAGTGCCACATGCATTCCAATATTTTCTCCTCTTCAGTGGTCCTCTCCTTACCTGTTCTTTTTATATATATATATATATATATATATATATATATATATATATTAATGTGAGGGTACAATTAGGTTACAATGTTTGCATTTGTTAGGTAGGATCCCTATTGTGGTTGTGTCCTGCACCCAAGACATGTGCCATGTACCCTTTCATTGTGCCCATTAGGTGGGAGCACACTGATCCTCCTCCCTTCTCCCTAGCTCCCCTCCTTCCTCCTCCCCTCCCCCAACATGAATTTAATTGAGTTTTTCTCTTATGCATTTGAATTGAATTTCCCTCTGAATTTGAGTTTTTCTCTTATGTGGCCATGTATTAGATCACCTACCGGCTTCCTATTAGTATTGAGTACATTGGATACTTGCCTTTTCATACTTGTGATACTTTACTAAGAAAGAGGTATTTCAACTCCATCCAGGTTAATACAAAAGATGTAAAGTCTCTATCTTTTTTATTCCATGGTATACGTATTCAACAGTTTATTAGAGAGAAGGGAACAATTACCTATTCTTTTCTTTGAAGAATGTCAAAAAATTCTTCAGAGAGAACAGATCAAAAGCTGATCATTTAAAGATGGTTTGAAGAGGTGAAGGTGATTCTTTACCATGAGCAATGTGTAAATTTTATACTATTAAGATGATGCCTTCTCTAGGATAAAATTTTAGGTCCTTAAGGATGATATCTCTAATCCTGGGGACTTTTAAATTCAAAAAGATGAAAGGTGAAAAAAATATGGAGGAATAATAGCTCATTTGACCACATATTATTAAAACTAAATTAATAATTTTGCTTTTATGTAATTTAGGAGATGTAGAGATATTAACACATTTATAATGAGTTACACACCCTCTTGGAAGCTTATATCTCATTGAGTAGAGAGACAAACATTAGATAATATCCAACAATAAAGCATTTAAATAGCATTTCTAGACAACAGTAGCCATGCTATTAAAGGGCAACCTATAATTAATTACTGAACCAATTGAACAGACAATACTTGCTAAAAGATTTCAGTGGAAGGACAGATCACTTTAGGCTGGGGCTGGTGGGGATGTTATTAAGGAAAAAGAATTCTCTTCCATTGACTTTTGTCAGAACAGGCAGTAATTTGGGGTCTACAGAGAAGTACAATGTCTCTTGATTATCAAAGGAAATAGAAAGAAATGACTACTATAAATGTAATTCTATGCTGGATACTTTTATCGTAATAATTCTGTGCATAGAAATTATCATTCCTAATGTATAAAAAAGAAAACTAAGCCTGACAGAGGTGAAGAACTTTGCCCAAGATAGCCATTAGAAATAAAAATGTGAAATTTCACATTCAGCCACATACAGTAATAGGCATCATGTTTACTGTTCCAGATTAAAAAGAGAAAGCTAGAAAAAATACAGTAGAGCCCCTACAGTTGACTGCCTCCCTTCATTGGCCACTTCCTTAAATTGACTCAATTTTCATAGATCAGATATGCACCACGTGTGTTGACCAGTTTGTTACAGTCCCTTGGGTGGTCAATTTACAGAGATTCTTATTTGAAAGAACCACTTTCAGTCATTGAACAATAGACATGCTGATCTGTGATACCTGAGAAAAGAGAAAGAAATTAAAGAAGTGCTACTTTGCCCTACCTCCCCGCCCTCCCCCCACCCCCCCAACTGCTTGGACTTTCTAGGCCATAGGTAGACCAGAGCCTGACACTCTTTGCTTAATTGAAGAAGTTGAGCTTGATCCTCGGGGAAGCTCAAGTGGCTAGAATTTTTTTAAACAAAGTATCAGAGGATAAAGAATTTCATAGAGACAAGTCTGGAAATCTGCAAAGGAGTCCCTTTCAATTATTGCTTGAGTAGTAGTCTATGGATACATGATAAACAAACAAACCACAACCTACTTGTGCACAGGCAAATAGTGTGGTGAACAATTCCTAGAACTTGTAGAGAGCTAGTAGTGGTTTATATTTCTAAGAGCCAGATTAGGAAGACCTTGTAAAATATGGGTCATTTGGCAGAGTGCTCACAAAGGTATTGCTTGTTAGTGGTAATAAATTAGCCAATCTAGATTAAAGAGTGCCCTTGGTTTGCCCTAACAAAGCATAAAAGCAAGACTCAAATGGTAGTTAATAAGCATCTTAACTACTTTATAAGACAAAGTCTAAGGCTATGTGCAGACATGATAACAATAACAATAAAAATCCAGCACCAGCAACATAAAGTTCCAACTATCTGGCATCCAAACCAAAATTTCCAGGCATGCACATAAACCAGAAGATATTCTCATACAAGGAGATAATTAATCAATAGCAGCAAACTCAGAAATGAAAAAGATAATGAAATTAACAGGTAAAGATATTAAAACAGCTATTAAAATTATGCTTTGTCTGTAAAGAAGATAAAGTAAAATATGTACAGCATCAGGGGAAAAAAGAAAATATATGAAAGGGATTCAAGTAAAAATCCTAGGGATTATAGCATGCAATACTGAAATTAAAAAATACACTGGGTATAATGAATTAGCATCACAGAAGGCATTACAGAAGAAAAGATCAGTGAATGCAAAAGTAAGCATAGCAAAAGAAACTGTCTAAAGAAATGTTAAAAGAAATTCTTCAGGCGGCAGGAAAGCAATGCCAGCTGGAATTCACATCAAAACACAGACATGAATAACACTAGATATACTCACTAAACAAGTGAGTAGATACAGAAGAAAATTTCAATGTAATCACTGAAAAAGACAATTAAATGTTTAAAGCAAAACCAATAACGATGAATTTGGGGTTTTATAGCTCATATCAAAGTAAAATCTATATACATAAAGGGTGGGAAAGGGCAAATCACAATGTACTTTTGTAGTGTTCTCACACTGTGTACAAAGGGGAATCATATATTTTGAAGGCAGAGTATGATAAGTTGAAGATGTATATTACAAACCCTGGAACAACCACAGTAAAAAAAAGTGGTGGGGGGAAGTAATAAGCTAATACTGCAGAGAAGAAATTCTAAAATTGTTTGAGAAAGACAATAATAGAGGAAAAGAGGAATAAATGAAAGATTAGAAAGATAGAAAACAGCAAAATGGAAAGCTTAAACCAGCTATATTGGTCATTACATAAAATGTAAATGTTCCAAACACTTTAAGGAAAAAAAATCAAATTGGATTAAAAAATGAATTCTAGGTAAATACCATCTATATGAAACCAGATTTAAATATATAAAGACAGAGATTAAAAGTAAAAATATGGAAAATATATATCATGGAATCACTAATCAAAAGAAAGCCTGAGTTGCTCTATTACTATAAGTAGACTTCTTAACAGAAAATGTGGTCAGAGATAAATAGGGATATTTCATGATAAAAAATGTAATAATGCATCAGAAGAAATATAATCAGAAATGTTTGCACTTAATAATATAGTTTCAAAATGCATGAATTATTAAAACTAAGACAAATAGACAAATTCATGGTTGTATAACTGAGATTATAATATTCTCCATTCATTGGTAAAGCAGGTAGACTATATATATGGATATATAAGTCCAAGAATATAATTTTACATGTATTTGTATATGTTTATTTGCCTAAGTGAGGGTAGTTTCATTTGAACAGGTAGTGTCTGGGTATAAATTTCTTGTTTTGACTTTTTTTCTTTTAGCACCCTGATTACATAATCTTAATCTACTTTTTACTCAACTTTTTTTTCTATTAACCTAAAACTATTCAAAAAATACTTCCGTTTAAATTACAATTAAAAATGAAGGTTAAATAAAGATATTCCCAGATAAATAAAAACTGACATAATTCCTCACTAATGATAAATACTAACAGAAATTCTTGTAGCTGAATGCAAATATACAAAGAGTTCCAGTAAAGGTAATTGTGTAGGGACAGTAAAATTGCATATTTCTTCTCCTTTTTTTCTCTTAAATCATTTTAAAAGTAATTATATAAACAAATACTGTAAAAATTATATTGTTGGACTTAAAGATACAGAAATTTAATAAGTTTGATAATAATAGCACAAGGGGGGTTGTTGGCATAAAGCTAATTTGGAGAAAGGAAATGATATCAAAGGTAACTGAAATACACAGAAAGAAATAAAGGAAACCAGAGATGTGAAATAAAGTTATATAACCAACCAGAAGAAATGAAAACATAAAATTTGTAGAATAAAAAAAATGTCAACTGACAGAACTAATACAGCTGTATCAATAATGCACTATTCCATACTGATAAACAGCAAAGAACACACAATCAACTTGACAGATGGTATTTAAAAAAAAAAAAAGAAAACACTTTTTCATGATAAAAACATTCATGACACCAGGAATGATGAAAATTTCTTCAACTTGATAAAGCTTTCTATATTTAAACACCAGGAAATAGCATGCTATTATTATTTTCTCATGACATGATCTTATACAGATAGAAAATCTTAAAGAAGCCACTACAAAATGCTTAGAACTACTAATAATAAACTAATTTAGGAAGTCTGCAAGATAGAGTATCAATGCACAGAAATCTGTTGTAATTCTTGACATGAGTAATGAATAAAATAAAAATAAAATTAAGAAAATAACTTCATTTATTAATACAATAACATCAATAAGGAATATTAGGAATAACTTTGGGAAAAGAAGTTAATAAATAATGTTTAATACATTTAAGGAAAACCTTGAAAACTTATACTCAGAAAGTATTGTTAAAAGAATTAGAACTTTCTACAAAATTTAGAAAATTAGAAAACTTTAAATTGAAATGCTTAATTAAATCTTAAAATCAAATAAAATCTAAGTAAGTGGAAAGACATCTCATATTCATGGACCCTTAGACTAATATTGTTAGCCTGAGCAAAAGCAAGACCCCATCTCTATATAAAATAGGGAAAAAATTAGCTGGGCATGGTGGCACATGCCTAGAGTCCCAGCTGTTTAGAGAAGCTGAGGCAAGAGGATTGCTTGAGCCCATGAATTTGAAGTTGCAGTGAGCTGTGATGACGTTGTTGCACTCTAGCCTGGACAACAGGACAAGATCTTGTCTCAAAAAAAAAAAAAAAAAAAAATTAATATTGTTAAGATGGAAATATTCTCAAATTTACTGACATATTTAACTTAATTCCTGTTAAAGTATCAGCTGTCTTTTTTTCAGAAATCAAATATAAATATGAATCCTAAATAGTCAAGATAATATTGGTAAAGAAGAATACTTCGGAGAAGTCACACTTTCTGATTTGAAAATGATTATAAAGCAATAGCAATCAAAACAGTGTGTATTAGAATATGGATTAACATGCAAGTCAGTGGCACAGAATTGAGAGTTCAAAATAAACCCTTACCGTATGGTCAATAGATTTTCAACAAGTATGGCAAAAGATGTCAGTGGGCAAAAGAAGGTCTTTTCAACAAATGATGCTGAAATAACTAGACATCCACGATTAAAAGAAGAAAGTTGGACCCTTTCCTTGGATCTTGTGCAAAGGTTAACTTGGAAAATTAACTGTGGACCTAAATATAAGAGCCTGATTAAAATAATAGACACCAGATCAGAATAGACATTTATTCAGAGAAGGTGAACAAAAATCATAAGAGAATACTCAACATCATGAGACATTATAGGAATGCAAATAAAAGCATAATGAGATAAGATTTCATACCCCCTAGGAAGGCTAAAATGTGAAAATAGAAAAACCAAACCAAACTAAAAAACAGACAATATCATGTGTGGTTGAGGAGTTGAATAAAATAGTATCCTCCTACATTGCTGGTGGGAATGTAAAATGGTACCACCACTTTGGAAAACAGTTGGCAGTTCATTAAAAAATTAAACATAATCACATGTCTAAGCAATTCCAAGTCTAGATGTGTACTCCAGAGAAATGAAAACATGTTCCCATGCAAAAATTTTCACAAAGTGTTCATAGCATTAATTAAAATAGTCACACCCCCAAACTTCCATCAACTGATAAACAAATGAATAAAATGTGGTATGGTCCTATCTATAAAAGAATCTTACGCTATCAAAAAGAATGAATTACTGATACATGCTACAACACAGGTGAATTTTGAATATTTATCCTACATGAAAGAATGATTTGATATGAAAAAGAATGAAATAATATTTATCTTACATGAAAGAAATGATTTGATATGTGAAAAAGATCACATATCCTAAGATTCCATTTATACTAAATGCCAAGAATTGGCAGGTCCCTAATGCGGTAATGTGGATTAGTGTTGTATGGGGCATAGGGGAGAGGAAACATGGGGAAGGATCACTAATGTGTATGAGATTACTTTTTCAGGTGGTGAAAACATTCTAAAATTTGGGTGATGAGCACATTTATAGCCTTGACTCAAGCCATGTCACAAAGACATTTGTACCCCTTTAATATTTTAAAATAAAAAAAGAAAATAAATAACATTATGGCAATCACTGCACAATTCTGTAAATATGCTAAAAAACTTTTGTAAACATTTAATAGGTGAATTGTATAGTATGCAAATTATATCTCTATAAAGCTGTTAAAAAGGAGTACTTTGCTCCAGAGACAAGATTAGAAGTGAAACGGTTAGCACTGAGTTGGTTCTTTTTGACTTTTGAATTTATCTTATGTATTAAAAATAAAGTGACTAAAAATAAACCAACTAGTGTTATGTGACCTGTGCTACAGGGTGCACTTGAATCCTAATCTACTTGGATATCCAGGAAACAAGTGGGACAATTACCCCTGTATTTATCCTTTGATGACTTTCTGTCTAAAAATTATGGGTGAGCCTTTGTTTTATATATCACAGTAATTTCTTCTTGAAAGGTGCTAAGGAAGCAATTCTTTGTGTTTTCCTTAGCATCTTAGAGAAACTAGAGATCTTTTTTCCCTTTTAATTGTACTAAATCCTCTGAAAGAATATTTTGTTACTAGCTTATTGTCCTACAAAGCCATATTTAATGATTCAAAGATGTCATAGGTGCCAAAGAACCCTGATGTAGGAGTAAGACGCCGGGATTTAGAGTTTTCACCCCTCAGTGATTTCTTCTGTGCCCTCTGGCAATTCTTCTAACTTCTTTGATCCTTATTTTTCTCATTGATATAATGAATTAAATAACACTGTTCTTTTTAATCTCAGAGTTTTTGAGTATTAGCCCAAGTGAGATAATGGCTGTGAAAATAATTTACAACATAGATAGTGCTTTATGCATGAGAAAATAGTGACATGATTTAATTTTTTTATTTCAGAATATTAGGAGGTACATATGTTTTGTTGACACACTTTGTTTTTGTACAGATGAGTCAAAACTGTAAGTGTACTCTTCCCCCAGATAGTGTGTACTGTACTGAATTGTTGTGAATTTACCTATAGGGAAGAAAGTGATTAGGGGTCAGCGGTGGAGCAGACCAGATCTGGAAATATTGCTATTTATTATAATACAAAATTAGTAACATAAAAATGATGGGGAGGACAACAAAGAGGAGGTTCATGCAAATTATATTTGTTAATGGCTTTTGCCCTTTAAAGTTAATTTTGTAGGCTCGGCGCCCCTAGCTCAGTGGTTAGGGTGCCAGCCACATATACCGAGGCTGGTGGGTTCGAACCCGCCCCGGGCTTGCTAAACAACAATGACAATCACAAAGAAAAAATAGCCGGGTGCTGTGGCGGGCACCTATATTCCCAGCTACTGTGGAGGCTGAAGCAAAAGAATTGCTTAAGTCCAAGCGTTTGAGGTTGCTGTGAGCAGTGATGCCATGATGGCACTCTACTGAGGGCGACATAGTGAGACTCTATCTCAAAAAAAAAAAAAAAAGTTAATTTTGTGTGTGCATAGTATATGGGGGGGGGGGGGTTCTCCAGTTCTCAAATTTCTAAAAAAAGAGAATTGTGGTTTTTGCACAGAAGAATCTCTAAAGAAAATGGCATCATATGCTTTGCTACTGACTTAGTGATTTATTGAAAAACATTAGGATATTAGAAGTAATGCAAAAGGAGAAAATGGGGAAAGTGACAACCCTAACTCATGCCATTCACATGGAGTGTGTGCTTAGTCCTGAGGTGTGTGTGAGGCATCAACAGAAGACAAGTTTAGAGTTTACGATGAAAATGAGGTTTTGCTCATGCACCATGTTTTCTTAATTCTTTGCATTAACTTTTCAACCTGTCTGTTTCCTTAACTGATGATATAATAATATTATATCACTGAGGGTGTACTTAATCCACCTTTCTACCTGGAAAACTCCTGTGCATACCTCAAGACCCTGCTTAAAAAAGGATAGAAGGACATCTTCTTGAAATGCCTTCCTGATACACCTAAGCAGAGCTAATCATCCCCTCCCCCTTTTGGCACCATAGTGTAAACTCTGTTATTGTACATTCTACACAATATGTTAATTATTTGTTTTCATATTTTCTTTTCTTACCAGACTGTAAGCTCATAAGCCCAGGGATAGAGATCAGTATTATCTAGCTTACAGTCATATGATTGTTATGAGTAGTAGAAATTGATAATTTTTCAGCAATGAAAAAACAACCGAAGGAATGAATAGAACATATAAACTAGGCTTTTATACCTGATAATCTGGAGAGAATAGCATTGCGTATCAAAACACATGGTATATAGACATAACCTCCCAGCCCTGAGGCCTCTGGTGGAGCAGATCTTGTTATGAAACTATAAAACAAGGGTCCTGGCCTCATGGAAGGGACCATGAATGGAATTCTACCTCTGTTCCAAGTCACTGTCGGTCTGGGCAAGGCTAGGCTGAACGGTGGCCCAGTTCATCCTGATAATGTGGCTGTGACCCTTCACTTTCCCTGACTCCATCCCTGTCTTTAAATTTACTTGTAGTAACTTTTCTCTCCTCCGACGTGCTCACACCAACAGGACTACTGCTAAGTTTTGGTGTATTTTTCCTTTATTTCTTTCCTTCATTTTGATCTCAGTTCCTTGTCTTATCTCTATGTATTTGTCTATGTTGCTCAAGGAGATTTGTCTACTTCAGTCTGTGGGTGAGCACCCCGACACCCTTTCTCATCTACCTACCACTGGTCTCTCTCTTCCTCACCCCCCTGCAGCAGATGCTGGGACCTCATGACACTGTCGGTTTCAAGTGTGTGTCCCCTCTATCTTCTTTTTGTGACCTTCACTTTTTCTCTTAGTATGGCTCAACACAGGCAAACCCTTTATGCTTTTCTTTTTTTTTTTTTCTTTTTTTTTTTTTTTTATTGTGGAGAAGGGGCAGGGAAAGAAGGCGGGGGAAGAGGTGAGTGACAGGGTCGGGCCAGTGGCATGGTACCACATTGGCTGTATCTAGGTAGAGGCAGTTTCAGG
>CAUYPK010142211.1:0-13915 GCA_963574355.1 Loris lydekkerianus | reverse complement strand
GATGCTGGCGTGGATGTGGAGAGAAGGGAACACTTTTACACTGCTGGTGGGACTGCAAACTAGTACAACCTTTCTGGAAGGAAGTATGGAGAAACCTCAAAGCACTCAAGCTAGACCTCCCATTTGATCCTGCAATCCTATTAATGGGCATCTACCCAGAAGGAAAAAAATCCTTTTTATCATAAGGACACTTGCACTAGACTGTTTATTGCGGGTCAATTTATAATCGCCAAAATGTGGAAACAGCCTAAATGCCTACCAATCCAGGAATGGATTAACAAGCTGTTAATAGTATATGTATACCATGGAATACTATTCAGCTATTAAAAAAAATGGAGACTTTACATCCTTCGTATTAACCTGGATAGAAGTGGAAGTCATTATTCTTAGTAAAGCATCACAAGAATGGAGAAGCAGGAATCCTATGCACTCAATTTTGATATGAGGACAATTAATGACAATTAAGGTTATGCGGGGAGGGAGGAAAAGCAGAGAGAGGGAAGGAGGGAGAGAGAGGAGTGGGGCCTTGGTGTGTGCCACACCTTCTGGGGGCAAGACATGATTGCAAGAGGGACTTTACCTAACAAATGCAGTGTAACCTGGCTTATTGTACCCTCAATGAATCCCCAACAATAAAAAAAAAAAAGAAAAAATAATAACATTTGCAATTCATGAGAGGAGACTGAGAGATTAACATCAACAAGAGTTGAGAAGAAGTGAATCTTATCCCTCCTGGGTGACTTTGAGAGGTTCATGACTTAAGGGGAGGAAGTAACTGCAGATGTGGTAGAAATGGCAAGATAACTAGTATTAGAAGTAGAGCCTGAAAATGTGTCTGAATTGCTTCAACCTCAATATCAAACTGGAACAGATGAGGACTTGTTTCCTGTGGATGAGCAAAAAAAGTGGTTTCTTGAGGTGAAGATGCTGTGAACATTGCATCTTCATTGTTGAAATAATAAAAGACTTAGAATATCACATAAACTTAGTTGATAAAGCAGCAGGAAGGTTTGAGAGGATAGACTCTATGGGTAAAATGCTATCAAACAGATCACATGCTACAAAGAAATCTTTCATTAAAGGATGTTAATTGATGGGGCAAATGTTATTGTTGTCTTATTTTAATAAATTGCCACAGCCACCACCCCAGCCTTCAGCAACCACCACACCGATCAATCAGCTGCCATCAACATCATACGAGAACCTCTCATCTGAAGGCTCAGATGATCATTAGCATTTTTTAGCAATAAAGTATTTTAAAATTAAGGTATGTACATTGTTTTTTAAAGACATAATGCTGTTATACACTTAATAAACTACAGTATGATGTGAACATAACTTTTATATGCACTAAGAGACCTAAAATTTGTGTGAATCACCTTATTATGATATCTGCTTTATTGTGGTGGTCTGGAATCAAACCTGCAATATCTCTGTGGTATGCTTGTACCAAGTTGAGAAGCAATTCAAGAGTTAAACTAATGCCTTTTTAAAGCAATGGCTACTTTTTGCTACAATATGTCCTTGAAAACAATATCATAAAGCAAATCATTTAAAAATTATTCCTATTTTCCCCATAGGAATTATGTCATAAAAAGGGTTGTCCTCTTAACCAAAACTTAGAATCCAATTAATTATAAATATAGCTGATAACAAGGCACCAGAGCAAAATGTAACATCATTTGAAATAATAAAATGATGATCCAACTCCTATAAAATGGGAATAAATATATTGAACATATTATAGCACATTTGGGCTTATGGCACAATCAAAGTAGTCATATAACATATAAACATAAAAATCTACACCATAAATTGGACCTAAAACTAACATGATTACAATAAGAAGCCAAAAACATGTAATGAGTGATTTTATTTGCTTATTTTGTACTTTGGATGGATTTTTACAGTATTATTTAGATGCCTACTTGTCTTACACACGTCAGATACCCAAGGAAATTAGTACTTATGCACTCTCATGGTTTAGATCGACTCATGTAGCAAACAGAAACATTTCAAATATTTCATCCACTTGAAATACCGTAGAAAATGATGACTGCTGTTCAGAGATCCACAATAGGATGTATGGCATTTTTCATACTGAAAAAATGTTTTAATATGAAAGCCTGCTGTTGCTTTAGTTTATTCAAAGCTTTTCAAAGATTTGTACTTTGGCTTATGAAGATTAACTACTACTGAAATTGTTCTCATGTTATAAACAACTAGGAAACTGGAAATCTATATAAAATGATGGGTTTCTGCCATTGAACAACAGACAGCACAAGACTGTGATCCTTGAGAGAAGGGAAACAAATGAGGTAATCCTTGTAATTTTTCCAGATTATTGCTTTGAAGAAGTTTCCAGTCTGCAAAGCAGAGAGAGTAAAGCCAAGTAGAGCACTTTGACTGTGCCAAGTAGAGGGGAGAAAGAAAGGGAGGGGAGAGAGGAGAGGGAGAGAGGAAGAAAGGGAGGGAGAGAGGCAGAGAGGGAAAGAGGGAGAAAAAAAGAGTGGGGGGTCAGAGAGAAAGAGGGAGAGAGAGGGAGAATATACAGAGGAGTTCCTTTGAGTCTTTGGCTGAGACTAATTCATGCATCCATGAGGGAAAACTAACCCAGGACAAGGAAAAATAGCACCATAAAGAATAGGCCAAGGCTATGAATATCTTTCCCAACACGCCAGTGTCGATAGCTCTAGTAATTCATGGGTCATTCAGTTGAATCCTCAGCAGAGTCACACTTTAATAATAGTAGTTAACTTAGTACCAGAATAAAGACTACTTTGATCCTGACATAGTAAAATTGAAAGCAGTATTTGTAAAGATGAAAGTGATCTAAAAGATACTTAATTGCATCCCAGCACAAAAGTCAACACTCTTTAAGGGAATATAGCAAAATCCAACCCCACCAATGTAAAATCACAATCTCTTGTATTCAAGCAAAAGGTACCAGACATTCAAAGAAAAAGAGAATATGATCTATAATCAAGAGAAAAATCAGTCACTGGAAATAGAGCCACAAGTAACAGAGATAATGGAATTAGTAGACAATAATCTTAAAACAACTTTTATAAACCTTATAAATATGCTTAATGATGTAAAGCATGGGTCAACAAACCTTTTCTGTAGAGAGCTGGAGTAGAAAAATGTAAATATTTTAGGCTTCGAAGGTCATTATTTACTCAACTCTTCTGTTGTAGCATGAGAGCAGTCATGATAATATATTGGCAATGGACATTATTGTGTTCAAATGAAACTTTGCAGTAGCCTCCATAGTTTGTTGACCTCAATGTAAAGAAAGACATAAACATCAAGAGAGAAATGAAAGATTGAAAAACACCCAAATTGAAATTCCTAAGATGAAAAATATACTGGATGGGACTAAAAGAAGATTAGACAATGAAGGGCAGTGATTCATAACAAGGGACAATTTTTTAGTAGAAGAAATTTGGTAATGTCTGGACATGATTTTTATGGTTACCAATATGAGAAGGGTGCTATTGGCATCTAGTGGGTAGAAAAATTATGGGATGCTGCTAAGCATCCCACAATTCACAGGACAGCTCTCCCAACACAGCATTATCTAGCCCCAAATGTTAATAATGACAACGTTAATGAATATTCCTGTAGAGGAAAAGATCAGTAGACTTAAAGACAAAGCACTAGAAACTATCCAAAATGAAGCTTAGAGAAAAAAATCTAAAAACTAATTAATGGAACTTCTGTAACAATATCAGTCTAATCTAACATATGTATATAACTGGAGTTCCAGAATTGAGGATAAGTATTTGAAGAAACAGTAGCAGAAAGATTTTCAAATTTGTTGATCCAACACACTTAAAAAACTTCAACTTGAAGAAACAAAAAGAAAATTACATAAAGAACCATCATAATCCAAATGCTTAAAACTAATGCTTTTAAAAAAACCTTTAAAGTATCCATAGAAAAATGATAAAATTATATATAGGGGCACAAACACAAGAATGGCAGGAGACTCATTGTCAGAAATCATACAGGCCAGAAAACAATACAGCAATATTTTTAAAGTGCTGAAACAAAAAAACAAATGTCAACTTAGAATTCTATATTCAACAAAAGCATCTTTTAAAATGAAGAAAAATAAAGCTTTTTTTTGGGGGGGGGGGTTTGTTCAATTTATGGATCCCTTTGGGGAGAATTGACTTTTTTTGGTTAATATTTTTTTTTCATTTTTTAAAATTAAATCATCGCTGTGTACATTAATGTAATCATGGAGCACCATACACTGGTTTTATAAACCATTTGACATATTTTCATCACACTGGTTAACATAGCCTTCCTGGCATTTTCTTACTTATTGTGTTAAGACATTTATATTCTACGTTTACTAAGTTTCTCATGTACTCTTGTAAGATGTAGGTGTAATTGGTAGGTGTAATCCTACCAATCACTCTCTCTCCACCCATCCTTCCTCCTCCCTCCCCTCCCTTTCCCCTTTCTCATATTCTTAGGTTATAACTGGGTTATAGCTTTCATATGAAAGCCATAAATTAGTTGTATAGTAGGGCTGAGTGCATTGGATACTTTTTCTTCCATTCTTGAGATATTTTGCTAAGAAGAATTTTTTTTTTTTTTTTTTTTTGATAAACAAAATCTTATAAGGACTTTCACATAAGAAAGGGAAGTTCTTTAGGCAGAAGAAAATGATTCAGGATGGAAAACTACATCTACATAAGAGAAGGAAGAATGTGGGGGATGAGAACTATGTTGGTAAATAAAAAGGCCATTTATAACTCCTTAAAAATATTTGACTCTTTAAAGCAAAATGTAATGACAGTGGACTGTGGAGTTGATAACATATGTAGAATTAAAATGCATGGCAAACCATAGCACAAAAGCTGCCAGTGAGGATTGAAAATTGCTACTTTAAAGATCTTATACTATGCATACAGTAATATTATTTGAAGGTAGATGGTAAGAAGTTTAAGATGAATACTAACCCCCCCTCCAGAACATCCACCAAAATATATAGAAAAGAGAGAGAGCTAGTAAATCATAAGTAGAACTAAAATGGAATCAAACAAAAATACTCAAGTAATCTGAAGCTCTTCATGGTCCCAGGTCTCCTTGATACCATATCAACAGATTTTTTTCTTCTTCTTTAGAAAGCCATGAAAACATTAGTACAGATCTCAGAAAAGAATCTCTCAAACTTCTGTGTTGACAAATTAGTTCCCATCATCTATTGTTTCTCTATGTTCAGAGAGTCATAGAAACAACACATATACACACACAAACCCCCCACATCCCCTCAAGCTTTATCTAGAGGGTGTGTTTAAATAAATACTCCTCAAAACATATGGACAATAATTTTCATACACGTATGGATGCTATTGATACTTGGTTCCTCCACTGAAGGCTGGACAGGGACCCTTCATTCTCTAGGCACAGCTATGCTCAGAAGCCAAACCCCCATCTCAGCACAAACAGGCTGCTCTTTCCAGATCACACCCTCTGGGTTCTAGCAAGGTCATGAACAAAGCAGCCTGAAACATTTTGGATGGTTCTACCTTGAGTAGGGAGCACACACCCTAATCCCTTCCCCAGGATAAAAACTGCAAAGACCTAATAATCTTGCCTCAGTGGCAGGACTGCATTTGTTTGTTAACATACTCATTAACTTTGGAAATGTGTTTTTCCATCTACCAAGTTCTGGCCAAAATGTAATATATACCCCTAGACATAGGACCCATGTGGAGACTTCCAACTAGGGTTTTTTCCTTTGTCAGAAGCTCTGGTGCTTTTCACTCCTGTATTCCTTTCTGTCTGATAATATCCTATTTTACCACTGATCTGTGGTCCGTGGGTTCATTCTTCAAATTTCTGAGACCAAGGACTTACTAAAGAAAGAAATTCCAGTCACACTATCATAATATAAATTTATTTTAAAGCATCATGTTTTAAAGCAATTAATGTTTCTGATTAACAACTAACTTCTACCACGTGGGGATCAATTTTAAGGAGCTGGGAACCTTGAAACCTTTGTGAGGGACCAGAGGGCCTGGACTTCCAGGTTTGAACTCTTTGTTGTAAGTAACAAGCAATTGTTGATGGTTTCTCAATGGGGTGCTATATGACAGCACAGGAAAAGTAAGATCTAGGAGAAAAGAGGTCTTGTCAAGGATACACATGCAGGGTCCTTCCCATGGTGACTTGGCTCTTAGGAATTTGTAGACTTACTGGAACCTGGAAATTTCTGCTTCTGTAAAGCCTATGGTTCTGTAAAAGCCAGCACCCACTTCTCCAACTTGATTCAAACTGGCCAATGAGAAAGTTCTGTGAGCCAGAACTTTTTGATTGGAAATGAAAAAGAGAAGACCTAGCCATTAGGGGAGTGTGGCCATTTTGAATTTTTCTGTGCTGTCACTGCACCAGCTGAAATAAAGCCCTTCCTCTTTTATTCATGGTGTTTGGGTGCTTGTTCTCTCCATTGGGTCTCATTTTCCTGCAACATTTCCATAAGGCTTACAGTTGGTGAAAATGAGGTAGAAAAATCTCTAAAGGGTTTGTTCCCAGCTTCACTGACTAAAACTAAATCAAATTAAAATAAATGAATCACCCAATTGTTAACTTGGCTGGCAGACAGTTCTCTGTTTGGACTATTGAAGGGACCAGACCACATATTTTGGTAATTTGTGTTTATACTTGATTGGATAAGCCGTTTGTTATTATGATATTTTTAGTGGATGTCTGTAATTGTGTGTGATGTGTGATTAGTATTTTTTTGTTTTGGAGAAATGACACATCTCCACTTAACTTTTTTTGTGGTGGGGCTGTTAATAATTTAATAATTTCACCCCTCCTTTTCTTCCATGTGGGCAATGTATATTTCCCTCATACACAATAGTTGGTTCAGCACGGGGACATGACCCAAGAAGGGGCAATAATTTCCCTATGTGGGAAACAATATGTGCTGTAGGAGGGAGGGGTGATTTTTTTCTCTGGGATTATAAGCATGGAGAGTCATGTTTGACCCTAGTTTCTGGGGCCACTTTGCTAACAGGAGGAAATTCTTACTGATAATAGAAAAAACAGAGGGTAAACAGATTGAAAACAGAGAAGGAGTTCTGATATCAGTAACTGATCTGGTGTTTAATTAATTAAAAACTATATATCAAGTCTTTACTATTTATTTAGTACTATTGTGGGCCTTGGAAATATGGAAGTGAACAAGCCCACAAAACACTTTTATTCTGGGAAATTCTTGAGCCCCTCCTTAGGGCAGAATCTGAAGCCTGTCATCAGGTCTTTTAGTTACATGAGCCAATTAATTTTCCTTTTACACTTAGATTAGTTGTTCTTATATTTCTGTCATTTGAAAGAGTCCAGGCATATTCTCTGTTAATTCTTGTTTAAGATGCTATGGGGACAATTTCAAAAGATGATAGTGGTTTAAGACCACAGCTCAGAATCTTCTCATCCTTTTGGGGTTAAAAAGACTATCAAATATAGATTAGCACTTTCTTTTCTTGTTATTAAATCATAGCTGTGTACATTAATGTGATCATAGGGCACCATACACTGGTTTTATAAACAGTTTGACACATTTTCATCACACTGGTTAACATAGCCTTCCTGGCATTTTCTTAGTTATTGTGTTAAGACAATTATATTCTACATTTACTAAGTATTTATGTGATTTTCTTTGAGACTGTTTCACCAAGGAAAAAGAAGAGAAAATAAAAAGGTTTTGAGTAAATGGTCTTGGTTATCATTATAACCTACCTTACTAAGTTCACAATATGTATATCCCATTAGGCAAGATTTTCTTTTTCTATTTTATTTTCAATCTCTGTATTTGTAAATTAGGGAAAAAATCATAACTATCTCACAAAATTAAATATTACAAAAATCTGATATTATTTAAGTTTTAGTACAATGGCTAAGAGGAAACAACTCTGATTAAAAGTTCAGACTGTAGAACAATAATTGGAGACATACTTTTTGAAATAGTAAACAATCTGGAAGATAACCTAAAATTCAAATGGGCTAATGTTATGCTCCCAGCATGAATAATGATGAGCAAATTAGATTTCTTACAGAAAGTAATCTAGCAAAATAGAAAGCAGTAAAATGAGAGTAGAGAACTGGGTTAGTTTGCTAAATCTAGATGTCCTTTTTATATCAGTTTTTCCCTCTCAGAAGGATTTCTCTCACCTGTGAGAGATTAGTCTACAAGGACTGACTTCCATGCCTGAGAGTTTGTCATCAGCTCCAGTGTTTTCCTTTCCATTTCTGTTGGTGTTTCTTCCTCTTGTATGTACCTGGACAATGTACACACACATAATGTACACTGCTCTTTAATATAGCTCCTTGACTTTAAAAACTCATCTTCTGTACGACAGCTAAATGACAATTTAGCTCATGTGTAGATGACAAAAAAAAAAAAAAAAAGCTGTAGAAAAAACTGTTGCTACTGCTGTCATTTTCAGAAATAGGAAAATCATGAATGGGTGGTTGGATTTGATTTTTAGGGTTATATGAACTACTTTAGAGATCATAGGGAAACAATAGGTATGTTGTAATCAATTGATTTAGCTATGACTAATGCTAGTCATATTAGATTGAGTAGTACTTTATTCAATTTGATATAAAAAAGACTATTTGTTGCATTTTAAATAAATAATTAAGGTATTTTATTTATATAAATATGAAACAATAGAAATAAATAACCAATAAAAACAAAATAAACATTATTAATATTTCTACTTCTCGGGGGTAACATCTGTTAATAATTTGCTTTGTGCCACTTCTTATTTTTCTATCCACATACATACACAGCTGAATTGCTATAAACTACTTTGAAATCCAAATTGGTTTTTATTTACAATATAATGAGTAGTCTTTGTCATTAAATATTATTTTACTAGGCAATTTTATGACTGTATATTATTTTATTAAGAAAATACATCATAATTTATTTGACTAGAGCCTTATTACTATGTATTAGATTATTAGATTGCTTCCAGTTTTTCAGTTTGACTAACAGTGCTGTAAAAGGCAGTCTGTGTGCGTGTTCGTGTCTATGTTTGTGCCGATAGATAGTCTCTGTCTCTGTCTCTGTCTCTCTCTCTATGTATATATATATATATATATATATATATACATATATATATACACACATATATATATATATATATGCACTTTCATACTTGTATATATTTCTGGTTATTTCCTTGGGGTAAAAATTTACAAACAGAATTGCAGGGTCAAAGTGTGGGCACCTACTGAAGGGAGACATTTTTGAAAAAATACATAATTTGAATGCTCATGAATTAGAACCAAATTTACAGAATTTTTTCCCAAGTCATTGTAAATTGTTTTATCCAACTAACATGAAAGAATAGAATTGTACACACCACCAGCTATATGTGCAATATGTGCACCAAAAAAAAAAAAAAAAAAAAAATAGGCATCATTTTGTAAAATATCCAGAACAATATGAAGTATAAATAAGCAATTATAGAAGTTGTAGAATTTAAGACTGTGAAATTCAGGTATATAATAATAGAGTAAATTTAGAGCAAACCTGTTTATAAAAATAAATAAAATCAAACAAGGAAATATAAGTAATTCTTAATCGAAAACATTTGCCAGATCACTGCAAAGAAGAATAAATAACCAAAGCCACATTAACATTTTGTACAACACTTTTCATTAGGTACAATTCTCAATTTGTGTGGATTGTTAGCACACCCTCAAAATTCATATGCTGAAGTTCTAACCCCAGTGACTGTATTGGAGAAAGGGCCTTTAGGAAGGTTAGAAGATAAAATGAAGGGTCCACAGGGTGAGGTACTAACCCTCATTTACCATAGAGTTCATGTCCTTATGAACAGAGCAGGTGACACCAGAGGGCTTTGTGTCCCTCTGCACATGTCCAGAAATGCCCACATGACGGTCCAGGAGGAGCTGCTCCCCACTAGCCAGGAAGAGCCTTCTCACCAGAAACCTAATCTGTCGGCACCTTGATTTGCACATCCAGCCTCAGGAACTGAGTTTCTGTTGTTTAAGCCACGCGGTTTATGAATTTTGTTACAGAACCCCCAGCAGACAAAATCATTTTGTAATGTCTGTTTTGAGCGTGTCTATAATTTAACCAATTTAACTCAGAAAAAAAAAGCCATTTTAGTTTTACCTAAATTAAGACTATAAATTGGATATAAAGTATATATATAAATGCAGTCAGATTCAAATCACCATGTAGCCATTGCACTAGTTCACAGGAAGGGAGGCTTTCTCCCAGCTGGATATACCTACTTGTACAAGGACATCTCTGGAGAAGTTATGCCGTTGTAATGCATGGTGGCTGCCCTGATGACAGCGTTTTGTCCCAGTTTTCATGGGTTATCAGGCAACAGCCTTCAGCTATCAGCTATTTCAGGGATTGTATGGGCTGTAAAGAGCTGTCTTGCCCTCGCTCAAGTGTTTTCGTGGCATGGCACATTTTGAATGACTAATCCACCAGTAGTATTAAGCCTGGGTCATCAATACCCACCTTGAGATAATTCACAGGGGCCTTCTCAGGTCCAGATTTCTCCACTGCGTAGGCAAAGTCTACAACTGGCCACAGTACAGTTTGACTCCTCTCCCTGCCAAATCTTGCTTTCCAACCATCCCTTCCACAGGTGTTACTACCAAGGGCACATCTCAAGATACATCCTGCATGCTGAATTCCGTCTCAAAGTATGTTTCCCCAGGAACCCCACCTGCAGTAGACGGTGGGGAGAAAGGTTACAATAATATTCACAGGTGCTATAATTGCATTGCTGCCTGATTGCTTTTGCTCAAAACAGCTCCATGAGGAAAATTGGGGCCTTTACGCCAAGCCAATTGGCTCACAAAACCAGACAGACTCAGTAATTGTAGCACAAGACCACATTAGCCTATTTCCCCCACTCGAGAAGTGTAAAATATATTTTAAAAAATCAAATATAAATATATTTTAAGTTATCTGTTTTGTTATTAGCTTCACAATGGGTTGTTCATACTGAAGAGAGTAGACTGTGTTCTAAACCAGATGCACAGATGTAGAACTGGATATGCAGAGCTATACTTAGAGGTCTAATAATTTAACATTCAAATTACTGGTGAGACTTTTTCAAATAAGTGTGATGTGTGATAGTCATAAGTGAATAATGCTATTCACGTAAATTTTCAGCTGTAATGTAATTCTTGTGGTCATTTTCTTCTTTTAGCTCAATTGTCCTCTTCTCCCTTCCTGTATCAGGGCCCACTTCCCCCAGCCCTCAAACAGTTCCTCCCATCTGTGCTGTGTTTTCAAATCTCCAAATCCATGTTTTGATACTTTCCTTCTATCTGACATTGAGAACGTCCCGTAACTTCTCTGAGCCTTAGTTTCCTTTTCTTTAAAACATGAAGAAGTATTTAACCATGACACCAATGATAAAAGTTAAATGAAATGAGTGAAAAGCAATAATGTGTGCACAACCTAACACATTCCAGGGACTTAGTAATTTTTTTTTTTTTTCTGTCTCTTCCTATGAGAAAAACCATGAGACAGTTGACAAGATAAGAAAAACCCTACAGCCTATTGCAAACAAATGCTAGATATAAAATCTTCCTCTCTTTTTTTCACTCAACTCTTATTTCTGGCATACTATTGTGTGCTAGATACATAATTATGGACAAGATAAACTCTCTTGACTCAGGTAGCCCACTGTGTAGGGGGTATTACAGACAAGAAAATGGTGATGAATGAGAGTGTATTGGTGACTGCATATATAGGAAGAATGAAATATCTTTTTTTTTATTCACAGCTATGTTTCTTTAAAAAAAATTAATAACATACGAGGGAGAGCTAAGTTGCCTCCCTGTAACACTAAGATAGTATTGATTGTAGGCATGCGACTTGCTTAGAGAACAGGGGTGCTCTTCCCAGCACTAATATAAAAGTTCAAGAAAGGAAAATTACAAACCATCTCTAATCTTCAAGCAGAGCCTCTAACTAAAACATCTTGAATTTCTGAGTTTGGCACCCATTTTTGTAATTATAATAATAATGGATAAGTGATGACAAGAAAACATCAGTCTAAGTGGTAGCTTTAATGAAATAGGAATTGTTGAAAATTGAGGGGAAAATAAAGCATATCTCCATGAATTATCTATCTCCCCCCAAAAGCACTATTGTTTTTGATGAAGGAAAATGTTTATACCCATTCTCTCAAGGAAACAGACTGCTCAAGTGAGCATCAATGGTTTCTACACAGTGTTCTGGGAACCTCTTATCTTTGAAATGGAAAAAAAAAGTCAATTCCTGCGTTATTCTCTTTTTATAAAAAATGTAATTATACAATATGGTATATAGAATTATTTTCTACAAGCAAAAAATAACTTGGGGGAGATTAGACTGATTTATGATGAAACAACACTTATAGGGATCGAAGACAGCTTGTAAGCAATACAAGTAACGTCATATTTGATTTGTCACCAGTAATAAAAAAGATATCAAACCAAAAAACAAAGAGTGTGTGGAGCATTCTGTCAGCACTGGAAACAATGCACATGGCATAAGAAAATAAAACAGCATTGGATAAAGGAAGGAAAGGGAAAGTGGAGGGCAGGGCACTGAGTGTGTGCTTAGCACTTTCATTCACTCTCCTATCTGCTCATTACAATATTTTGCAGATAAAGACTATTGGACTCAAAGAATTTAAGTTCTCTGCTCAAGTTGACCCAGCTTTTAAAAAAAGACTTAGGGTTGAGCCTCAATCTACCACAGTTCAAAGACCAGGCTTATTCTCCTTTATGTGCCTCCAGATTTCTGAAACCTCTCTATTTGTTAAGAAAAGTAAACACAATCCATCTATTGGTTACACTGAAGCAATCTTTCCTTATGTGGCTGTTTGAGTACATGTGGCTTTAATGTTTACATTATTATCTCACAGAGTAAGAAATACAATGGTTATGGAAGGGAAGAAAATTGACAAGCCCAGCTTGATTATTTCATTGGAATGAAAGTCACTCTTTCCTACACACAAAGCCTTCCAGTCTTTCCTAATTTCAGGGTAAGAAAACTTCTATTACACTGTTCTCTTAAGTGAAAAGGTCTACCATACACTGTTCTTGTCTCAGTTTCTGACACATGAAATGGTCCCTCCTGCTCCCATTCCCTCTGCCTGGTGTGTTTTTTCTAAGCTGTCCACTCTGCTGACACAAACATGCTCACACACACACATGCACACTCAAGGATTCCAGCTGTTCTTTTAGATCTTCATGCTTATATCACATTATGATAAAAGACTGATGACATCATTCCTTTCCATTACAGGACATTCAAAGTATTAGATAACTCTCTTGTAATCTTTTATTTATTCATATGAATTTTTAACTCGCCCTGCTGCTCATAAATTCCACAAGAACAAATGATAGAGTTGTGTTATTTTGATACCTGTCATTGCCTTTGTAGGTTGTGGCTTTTCGGAATTGCTTAAGTGAATGAATAGTAGAAATTCAATAACATTCTCATCTTTTCCTGCAAAACACACTATCACGAGAAAGCTATGTCCCTTTTCTTTCTCCTTAGTAACTGAATAATCATGTGATACATTTAAAAGATCATGAGTTTTGGCATAATCCCAGTTTAGAATCTTTGCTGTGCCCCTTAATGTTTGACTTTGTATTATATAATTTACTTACTTCCTGTGGACTGTGATTCCTTCTCTGTTTAAATGGATGTAAATTCATATTTCACAGTTAGTTCCAACTCTTTTTTTTTTTTTTTTATTATAGATAAAAATATGCACCATAGATGTGGCCCAACCCATCACCGTCCCTCCACCCAAACCTCCCCCCTCCCTTCCCCTTCCTTGGTCCTTTCCTCATAGTCTTGTGGTATAGTTGGGTTATAGCCTTCATG